>APFE030213445.1:89264-197546 GCA_000404065.3 Pinus taeda | reverse complement strand
AAGTTCAGGACCCGAAAAACTGCTAAAAATAGTAAGTTGTGCTATAATTAAGGAAACTGAAAATGTTGAGAGAAACAATGGTGGGGGTCCAGGTGGACTTGGCAGGTGGCCACCAATATCCACCTAGATCATTACCAAAAAAAAAATTATTTCAAAGTCCATATTAAATAACATAATTTTATAGATACTTTATATAGAGAAAAGTAAAGTAATTTAAATTGAAGACTTTCTTATATTTTTAGTTTAGTGAGAAAGATTGAGAGAATTCTTATTCCATTAATAGTTGCTTTCTAATTCAATGTATGAGATATATTTGTAAATTTTTCAATGTTTAATATGGATTTGATATGTAATATTTTACAAAATATTATTAATAAAAATAATTAAATGTATACATACAGGAAATTATTATGAAGGGGCATATTTTAACATTTTAATGTGGAGAACATGAATTATAAATAAAATATTTCAATTTCAACTACATATATATTATATCAGCATAAATCCATATCACCCTAATATATTAGCCTAATTTTACAATCATATTTTCAACCATACTAAACATTGTAATTTATAAAAAATATCTTTGCATTTTTTTTAAGTTGTCTTGCATGCAATTTCATATATAAAAGTTTAATATAAGTTCACCAAACATAGTCTATAATAAATATTATTTCATAACAATAAACATCATGATGATAACAATCTAGCAATCATAAACATCATCTAAGATACACATTCGAATTCACTACCATCATCTAATTATATACCCCTGTAACACATATAAACGTCAATAGCTAGCACACAAATATAATAATCTAACAGGACATCATCATCGTGATCACATCTAACAAAACAAAAACATTCTAATCTAACATCATCACCACACATCTTAAAATTAATATAAATCTCATGTCAAATAATTGTTATCACATACACATCTACAACATATAAATTAAGTACATAAACATGAACAAAAAAATGCACCACATATATGAGGGTGGTGATGATGATGATCAGGCTGCATTTTTTTGTTCATGTTTATGTACTTAATTTATATGTTGTAGATTTGTATGTGATAACAACTATTTGACATGAGATTTATATTAATTTGAAGATGTGTGTGTTGGTGATGTTAGATTAGAATGTTTTTGTTTTGTTAGATGTGACCACGATGATGAGGTCATGTTAGATTATTATATTTGTGTGCTAGATAATGTTATTTATATGTGTTAGAGGTGTATATAATTGGATATAAACAAGTCAAATAAGTGAAATCAAATATCCGATAAAACAGACATAATGCAAAGCTGGCCTGCAATAGAATATGATGGATATTCAACTATTTCCTGATCAATGTTTGTCGAACTTAGCTAAGGTGGAGAAGGAGATGGCTAGTCTGCATGAGTAGAAGACGATGGATGGTCAACTAATTTTGCACCCTCAACGCAACCTAGTAAACTCTGAGGTGGAGGAGGAGGTGGTTGGCTTGCTCTGTTGGGAGAAACATGAGGCACATCCTCTAGCTCTGGAATCTCTTCATTTGGCGACTGAGGAGTTGTATTTTTAGAATGATCACTGAAACCCTAACGGACATGATCAAATGGGGTGGTACTACCAGAAGCATCCTGACTTCCACCCTCATCATCATGATCATCATCATCACCACCCTCATCTGATGTATTTATCGCTACATGATGTTGGTCTGCATCCCTCCTTGTTGTCAATACCCTACTAGCTCATATGGTATGTTGCATAAGAGACATCATCTTCGGCAAATACTCCTTGTACAACCCCACAAAATTTGGATCTGTGGTGATATCTTGAGGCCTCATAGGGAAAACTCCCACATCAAACAAAACTCTAGTCAATATGTCACAGTAGTCCATCCAAACTCGCAGACCAGGCCTATGGCCCCGGATGCCCACGCCCCCCTGAGGATGTGCCTCACCCTCTTGAGCCTAACCCATCTCCTCCAACATCTGGTGGCGAAGGAGGTGCAACCTCATCGAATGTGCCAATATATACAAAATATATAGTACAAATAAATAATTAGACAATTTCATTAAACAATTTAATAAACAAGTTAAATAACGTACTAGAATAAATTTTATTCTAATTCATTAAAACAAGAAAATGAAACTAGCTTATTAATTTAAAGAAAAATTAATATAACCTTTATCATCTGAAGGCTTATTCATTGTAAAGAAGATGTTGGGACACGCCCTCCAATCAATCCCTGCATACAGAAACACCAACGTGACAAACGCATGGTCATCCTCACTGGCCAATCGTGCCAATGCCTCATGAGAAATCCTAGTCGAGAACTCTGGTAAGCCCCTCTTGGGCATCATCTTCCCCCGCATGCGCATCCGGACCTCAGTGATTGGCCTAA
This sequence comes from Pinus taeda, assembly GCA_000404065.3. Classification (NCBI taxonomy): domain Eukaryota; kingdom Viridiplantae; phylum Streptophyta; class Pinopsida; order Pinales; family Pinaceae; genus Pinus; species Pinus taeda. Next base: position 195,151 of record APFE030213445.1, on the reverse strand, counting down.
GAGGGAAACACAAAAATGTATTCCTTGTCTCTGGAAACCTCTCAAAATATAAACAAAAAAAAAACTCAGAAGCCAAAGGGAAGGTCTCCCTCCCATGTCTCAATGCATGACATCTATCTAAAGTCATGTAAAACTACCTCAAAAAAATGGCAGACCATCTAATGCAATGTGGCACCTAAATCAAGGAATCAACATAATACAAAAGTGGGAAATTAATGAACTTCACATCAATACTAGAGTGTGAAATGGTGGTGACTAATGACAAGAGGCACCTAACCTCCCCCGTAGAAAAAGAAGAAATATATAGATGTCCACCACAAACCTAAAATCTAATGGATTGACCACATGAGGCTCGACATATCTCATATTGTACGCAAGATGACTCTCTACTGCAACCCCATGGGGGACATCAGGGAACTAAGGAAAATCCTCCCCTCTCCTGGATAGGCCAGTGATAAAGCATATGTCCTCCTCTTTGAGCCTATACCACGCCCTAGGACCGAAATAGAAAGCATGTTCCTAGACATTCCATTGACAGATCAGATGTGCCAAAAAGACAGAGTGCGCCTTCAGGGATGTAGACTCCTCATATTACTTGAGGAGGCCCACATTCCTCAAGAGTGTTCGTGTAATTGCAATAATAGGGTGAGGGTATAGATCTCTCTCCCTATCTCTATCTTGCCATGTTCAGACCATATTGAATGGGTCCGTCTGCTGCTTCTGATCCTTCTATTTTTCCCTCTGTTGACATCTCTACCACATGTTTGACATATAAAATACATAAGCCTCATACATAACATACATTTTTTTTATTAAATGAAACATGTATGTATAAATATGGAAACATTAATTTCAATTTCAAAAAAGAAAATAGTATCGGTGTGCACAAAACACAATCATGCCTCTGTACAGGTGCATGTTCAACTAAAACCGCACTACTAACGGTGCACACATAAGTATGATGCACTGTTGTTGGTTCACAATTTTAACTTTTGATAGTGGTGCGGAAAACTTGTACATTAGTGCCCATGAATAACCTTTTCGCACTAGTACGGAATGTTCAGGTTATTGAACGCATCAAGCTATCGCTATATTTTAAATATTAAGTTTGCGGTGCATTTGGTAGATATAAATGTAGTGGGTATGACGCACCGCATACAATATGTTGCACCAATCTCAATGTGTTTACAAAATTCACTACAACAACGACAATGCATTATGTTTTTAGAATTTCCTGCAAATTCTCTACAAATCTACCTCTGAGATCTATGTAGAAAATTTGACTATAGATTAACTCGATAATGCAATATACAAAAGAAAAATACTATAATCTACTTCTACTATCAAACTTGCAGAAGCTTAAATATCGAGTTGAATCAGAGTTGAACACATATAACCAGAAGAAGAATCAGTGAACATGAAACACAGAAAATACTCAGGGGAAAGCCTCAGCTAAAAACCCCGCTATCTGTATTATCATACAAGGTGGAAATATCTCAGAATTACACAAAGTCTTAGCTCTCACAGCTAGCCAGCTCTCAGTACAATCCTCTTGGATGCTCACAGGCAAACAAGGCTTCTCACAAATTGTCTCCTCTGCCCTCCAAGCCTCCTATTTCCTTGCGCATTTACCTCTAGGATGATCTCCTTCACCCAGTGTAACACTGCTCTAACACACCATCAGAACCGTGCAATCCTCAAGGAACCTTGTTCCTTCTGCATAGATGAGTTTCCTTTATAGGAAAACTCATGCGACTGATAGTAACTTGTCCTTGACATTTAGCTCAACTAGGTCTTTCTCTGAACAGACATGCATGAGCTAATGATGAGAGAATCTTCAGTTATCCGGAGTACACTAGTTGAGTGCATGCATGCATCAACTGACTGATAACTCATAATTAGTTCCTCAAACAATTTGGAACTAATTTAACTGGACTTAACTCAATAGACTGAGCTAACTAATTACAACTCAAATACAACTCAATCTTATCTCCTTAATTTAAGGGATAGCTATTGCATGACTTAATAAAGACTTTTAACTTGAATTTATCCAACTAATTAATCCATAATGAATTATTTAATTATTTTTCAAGCAGTTGGTGAGACTAAATTCGAATTTTAATTCACAATTTTAATTCAAGGACAAATTAAAATTGGAATTTCTAGATTCTATTTTTATCATTTCTTATTGTTATTTTCAACACTCCCTCTCAACAAGAAAGGAATTCAACTCGATCCCGATCCTAAAACCTTTTGAATGTTCTGCATGTAACACTTATCTCTAGCGTTGTTGCTCCAGCAACTCTAGAAACAAACAAAAAAATCCAACCTGAATCAGTATGATGCATCTGTCATCAAAGTCTCTAACTGTTATTGCCTCTGTCAACTGAAAACTTTTCGCTTCTACTAACTTAGCCTTTCTGCACTGTTGTCAATTCTTCTTTGCACTCTTCAGTATCTAACTTCTCTAGCCTCTGTCACTTTGATCTCTGACTGCATCAATCCTACTAATTCCTCTCGCTACTATGCACTTTGGGCTCCAGTAGGAAGGTACGATCCATGAGATAAAACCTCTCAATGGACCCTGCCGAATTTCAGCCTTCTTGGGACTATCACTTCACATCACCCCACCTCGCACCTGGAGGTATGGTTGCATGTGATCCCTCTTCCCACTTGGCTCGAAACTTCCCCCTACTGGAGGTCTCTGCATGAGTGGATGCCTCCACTCGGTCTCCTCTCAGCATATCCAATTATGGCTCCTCCACAATTGTTTGAGACTTCTTATCGGGTTGCATGTTCAGAGGTAATTTACTCTCCCTCTCAACCACCGAGTCTCTAACATTTTCCTTGCTCCTCAATGTTTTGCATGCATCTTGAACTTCAAGAGCATACAGGTTCTTGACTCGTGAACCGATCTGTTTCACCTGTCTTGTGGCGATGTGTCTAAGGAAGACCTTTCCCTTACTGAAGACAGAATCGTAGCCTTTGTCCTCCAACATCATGATCGATACCAAAGTCTTCTTCAGTCCAGGCACATACTTCACATCTGTCAAGGTGATAAGAGCTCCATGCTCCCTCTGAAAAGCAACCGTGCCCACTCTTGAAACGCTATACCTTTCACCATCACCCATCTCTATGCGCATCTTAACATCTTTCTCCTCCAAGATATTGAATAAAATTTTATCATTGGTCATGTGGAATGAGGCTCTATTGTCAAGAAACCAACCACAACCCATCATCGATGACACCATGCATGCGATGAGGGTGAAGTCCATCTCGAAATGAGAGGCTAATGCCTCACCTTCACATCCTTATGAGGATCCCTTCTTGGACTTCTTCGATGGGAAATTAGTCGCATAATGACCCATCTCATGACAATTAAAACATCTCACTTTAGACTTGTCAACCTTCTTCCCTCCATGAGAGGAATTTGATTCAGTTTGCGACGCCTTACCCTTCGCTTTCCTTGCCTTACTTGCTAAGGCCAGATTTTCTTCGTCATCATCCTTGGATGAAGAGCCATCTCGTGTGCTCCTCCTGATCTCCTCCTGCATGAGATCCGACCAGAATCGTTCCCAATCTAGCAGTTTCTCCCTTCCATTCACAGAGTCCTAGTAGCTATTCCAACTCTTTGGAAGGCCGAGGAGAGCGAGGCTCACCATACCATCATCAGTAGTAGTTATTCCCACACTGCTAAGCTCATCTCTGCAAGTTGTGAGCTTGTTCAGATATGTGGAAATAGTATTGCAGCTCTCCATCTTGATTCTTCAAAGCTTGTCCTTAAGCACCAATTTTCTCTAGTCGCTACTCTTCTGGTAGACATCCTTCAATGTCTTCCACATTGAATATGGAGTATCCTTCCCGTGGAGACTCGAGACAATATGGTCTCGAACTCTCTCAAGGATGATATGTCTCACCCTCACCACACACTTCCTCCATTCAGCCAACTCTTGTGCATTAGTTGATCCTGGCTTTGCAATTTCTTGATCAATGAAATCATTTAAGCCGTTGTCTTCTAATACAGCCTCCATGCGATATTTCCATGCTATGTAATTCAAGCTGCCATCTGAGGCATACTTGAGTCTCAATCCATAGAACACCATTGACCAACCTTGAAGTATGAGATGAATACGATTTGCGCTTGTAACCCCGAACTTCAAACTGTGAATTCTCTTCTCCATATATTGTTCACATCTCTGATAACCTTTGCTCTGATACCATGTAGAATTTCCTGCAAATTCTCTACAAATCTACCTTTTAGATCTATGTAGAAAATCTGACTATAGATTAACTCAATAATGCAATATACCAAAGCAAAATACTATAATCTACTTCTACTATGAAACTTTCGGAAGCTTAAATATCGAGTTGAATCAGAGCTGAACACATATAACCAGAAGAAGAATCAATGCACATGAAACGCAGAAAATACTCAGGGTAAAGCCTCAGCTAAAAACCTCACTATCTGTATTATCAGACAAGGTAAAAATATCTCAGAATTACACAAAACCTTAGCTCTCGCAACTAGCCAGCTCTCAGTATAATCCTCCTGGATACTCACAGGAAAATAAGGCTTCTCACAAATCTTCTCCTCTGCCCTCCAAGCCTCCTATTTCCTTGTGCAATTACCTTTGGGATGATCTCCTTCACCCAATGTAACACTGCTCTAACACACTGTCATAACTGTGCAATCCTCAAGGAACCTTGTTCCTTCTGCATGGATGAGTTTCCTTTATAGGAAAAATCATGCAACTAATAGTAACCTATCCTTGACATTTAGCTCAACTAGGTATTTCTCAGAATAGACATGCATGAGTTAATGATGAGAGAATCTTCAGTTATCTGGAGTACACTAGTTGAATGCATGCATGCATCAACTGATTGATAACTCATAATTAGTTCCTCAAATAGTTTGGAACTAATTTAACTGGACTTAACTCAGTAAATTGAGTTAACTAATTACAACTCAATCTTAACTCCTTAATTTAAGGGATAATTGTTGCATGACTTCAGAAAGACTTCTAACTTGAATTTCTCTGACTAATTAATCCATAATGAATTAAGTAATTATTTTTCAAGCAGCTACTCAGACTAAATTCGAATTTTAATTCAAGGAAAAATTAAAATTGGAATTTCTAGATTTTATTTTTATCATTTCTTGTTGCTATTTTCAACAATGTTCATGCACTGATATGCAGTGCACCCTATAAATTTATAGGGTGTACTGCTATCAATGTGAGCCGAACGTATTGAACACACTGCGCAGTGAAAAAGAAATTGAAAAATAGTGGCAAATTTAGCCTAATTTACAATTCTAATCTGCTAAAAAATTAAATTACAAAGAAAAATAGACATTACCTAGACATTTTTTCGTCGGGAAGGCCTTGTGGACACGTAATGGAGAAAAACAATTTTTTTGACGGTTTGAAAATATTGAAAACTCAAACACTGAGCATAGTACGAAAGGATGGTGAGCAAGAGAAGCACTAACGTAAGGGCACTTACATATGGCAAGAATGGCACCGATGCTTCAGAGTTCTTCCGCACTATAGATTGTAAAAATGAAAATTACGGTCGGGAGGGTTATTTTATTTAACCCTCCTCTGGTGTGTTTTCCAAACACACTTGAAAATGCACTAGTGAGAGATATATCCAAAAACACCATTTTTTTAATTATAAAATATCGCAGTGATTTTCTTTAGACATCTTGGGGCGTTTGCTACTAGTACCGCATTAGTGCTGGGTTTTTACTATAATATTGCCATTTTTCTAAAAATTTAAAAGTATCTTAACGATGCTCTTTAGAAGATGGCTTGGGGCATTTTATTAATTGTACCGCGCAAGGGCTTCATTGGAAAATAGCATTGCATTTCTTTGAAATTTAAAATTATAGCAATGCTCCTTACTGGTATGTACCTGGCGTTTTACTATGTGAAGGGCTCTGGTGCTATCGACTATTCAAGCACTGATGCATTATGTTATGTACACACCGTGTTTTTTATTTTATAAAAATATTTTTTTGATGATGCACCATGTTATTGGCAGCATTGGCGCTTGTATGGATAGTAAAGCACCAATGCATTTGTATATTTTAGACACACCATTCAAAAAACATCTGCTAAAACATTTTTCCTCCCACCTCCACTACAAATGGATGTTTGGGCTATTTTTATAGGGATTTTCGCAAAAACCTCCACTAGAATGTCTTTTCATTCTAGTGTAATGAGGTTTGAAAGACATGAACTAGAAGCTCTATTAGATAGAATGGAGTTGATGTAGAAAACTATGATTCACTTGTTGATATGGATGTTTCTTATGATTGTGAATTATATTTGTCTAGAGATTTTGAACCAACTTCCTTCAAATAAGTTACTTCTCATGATGAATGGAAAGATGCAATGCAAAAAAAATATGATGCTCTAATAAAGAATGGCACCTAGAAGCTAGTGGATCCTCCATTGGGAACCAAACGACTAGGCTGCAAGTGGGTCTTCGAGGACAAGTATAAAGCAGATGGCTCACTTGACAAGCATAAAACTAGTCTTATGGAAAAAGGTTTTGCATAGAAGGAAGCGGTCAATTACGAGGAGACTTTTCCCCCACAACAAAATGGGCTACCATCTGGACTCTCTTTACCTTAGCAGCTTTGAAAGGTTGGAAAGTTCGTCAAATAGATGTAAAAAATGATTTCCTGAGTGGACATATGAAAGAGAATGTTTTTATATCTTAACTAGAAGGATTTGTTGTGAAGAGACAAGAGCACAAAGTATGTAAGTTTGTCAAATCCTCTTTTGGCCTTAAATAAACATCGTGAGCCAAGTATAAGAAATTGGTTGACCATCTTCTGAAACTAAATTCAAACAATATGATCTTGATGATGCAACTTTGTTTTTCAAGAAAGTTGGAAAAATAGTTGTATATCTTGTTATGTATGTAGATGATAATTTGATGACATGCAATAATGAAATTTATATTGCATCCATAAAGAAAAAATTGCGGAAAGGTTTTGAAATGACAGATTTGGGATATATTCACTACTATATTGGTATTGAAGTAACCCAACATCCGAAGTTTATATTCCTCTCTCAAAAGAAGTAATTGGAGATTTGTTGAAATTTGTTTGCATGGTTGAGTGCAATCCTTTGACCACTCCAATGGAACAAAATTTAAAGCTCGCATCCATAGAAGGAAATGAATTTGACAATGCAACAAAGTACAGACAACTCATAGGAAGTCTCAACCACCTTACTACTACGAGACCAGATATTTCATTTGTTGTTGGAATCCTCTCCATGTTTATGCAAAAGCCTTGTGAGGGTCATTGGTTTGTTGTAAAAAGAGTTCTAAGGTACTTGAAGAGAACTCAAGACTTTAGACTCAAGTATACATAGGTGGACGACTTTAGCTTGATTACATACTATGATTCATATTTTGATGGAGATAAATAAAATTGAGTATCTACTTTGAGTTACGTTATGAGACTTAGACTAGAAGTTGTCTCTTAGAGGTCACGCAACTAATAAATTCCAGCAGATTCCACAACAGAAGTATAATATGTGGCAATTACATAGGCAATGAAGGAAATTGTGTGGCTTACGAAAATTCTTGAAGATTTGCAAGAGAAACAAGTGCATTCTACTCCTCTTTTGATTGACAACACTTCTTCAATAAAGTTGGCCAAGGACCCAAAGTTCCATGATCGAACCAAGCATATCAATACAAAGTACCATATGATTTGACATCATGTTGAAGCCAAGGCTATTCATCTACACCATTGTTCCACAAATGAGTAGATTTCAGACATCTTCGTCAAAGCACTTGGAAGAGAAAAGTTTGAAAGATTCAGAATGTTGCTTAGACTCACCGACATCCCTTCAGATTAGGGGGGGATGTTGAAACCTAATATTTGGGATTAGGAAATTATTGTAAATAAAATAAATAAGAAACTAGGGAAGACGATGAGACATTGGAATATGAATTCCAACAGTCTTCCTCTCCTTGTATATATTCATGATTTTCTGAATGTAAAACACAATTCGTGGAGTTACTCAAACCTAACCTAGCAGTTCCATATATTAGAAAAGTAGCGTAGAATGGACAGGGAGAGAGCAAACAGAGAGGATTTGTGCAATTTAGTAGCCCACAAGCCATAGTTCTCACTTCTTTTTTATTGCTTCTATTTCCATTCAAAGAAAGAAAGAGCAAAGCAACCTCACCTTGTAATTGAGTTTTCTCCCGAAAGGGTTTTCCAGCTCATATTTTTTGTTATTTTGGTTCTGAGTGATTGTATTTTTGGTTTTTTCTCTATTTTCTACATTTCCTATATTACAACATAAAAACAATAACTTGATAAATCTACAAGTCTAAGGAAAATAACCCTCATATTATAGATTTTGAATTTTTAGTATAAATTTATTAGATTTGTTGTGATGAATTGTCCATTGGATTATTCACTGCAATTTATGGATTTGAATGTTTATCATAGTATTGTTTCAGTAAAAAAATAAAATGTTAAAGAATTATGAGTAATCTCTTACCTTCCTGAGGTTTGATAAATGATATTCATTTTAGTAGATGTTAATAATCATCCTATAAACATAATGAAAAATATTTTCATATATATAATTTATTTATTTTCATCAAATTATTACTTGAATAATAAATTAATTGTAAATTTAATATATTTAATTTCGCCCAAAGCATAGGGGATGTCATTTTTTATCAAACCAAGACGTAACTCCTCAAATCAATTGTGCTTATTCATTAAGATTACTCATGGTTATATACATGAGGGAGTGACTCTTGGGTTTCACCTCCTTATGACTCTTCATTTTCCATTATTTACTATTTACATTATTTACAAGTGTTCACCCGATCCCTATGATTAGGTGTCAACATTTCCCCCCTTAATCTAAAGGGGTTTTGGTGATTCCAAGCATCGTTCTGAATATTTCAAGCTTTTCTCTTCTGAGCGCTTTGGTGAATATGTCTACAATCTCCTCATTATTGGAACAATGGCATAGATGGATTGTCTTGCCGTCAACATGATGTCGAATTAGATGGTATTTCGTATTGATTTGCTTCGTTCGATCATGGAACTTTGGGTTCTTGGCCAACTTTATTGTAGAGGTGTTATCAATCATGAGTGGAGTTGAGCGTACTTGTTTTACCTGCAAATCTTCCATAATTTTCCTATGCCACACAATTTCTTTTGTTGCCTCAGTTGCTACCACATATTCTGCCTCTGTTGTGGAATCTGTTGGAATTGATTGTTTGCGTGATTTCTGAGAGACATCTCCTGATCCAAGACTCATAGCATAACCAGAAGTAGATACCCCAGTTTCTTTGTCTTCATCGAAGTCTGAATCAGAGTTTCCAATCAAGTTGAAGTCGCCCACCTGTGTATACTTGAGTCCAAAGTCTTGAGTTCCCTTCAAGTGCTTTAGAACTCTTTTTGTGGCAGACCAATGTCCCTCACAAGGCTTTTGCATAAACCTGGAGAGGATTCCAACAAAAAACGAAATGTTTGGTATGGTAGTAGTCATGTAGTTGAGACTTCCTACAAGTTGTCTATACTTTGTTGCATCCTCAAATTATTTTCCTTCAATGGATGCAAACTTTTAAGTTTTGTTCCATCGGAGTAGTTAGAGGATTGCACTCAACCATGCCAAACTTGTTCAACATATCCCCAATGTACTTCTTTTGAGAAAGGAATATAGACTTCGAATGTTGAGTAACTTCAATACCAAGATAGTAGTGAACATAGCCCAAGTCATTCATTTCAAAACCTTTACTTAATTCCTTCTTTATGGATGCAATGTAGCTCTCATTGTTCCCTGACACCAAAGTATCATCTACATATACCACAAGATATACAATTTTTTTCCAACTTTCTTGACAAACAAAGTTGCATCATTAAGATCATAATGTTTGAAGTTGAGTTTCAGAAGATGCTCAATTAAATTTTCATACCAGGCTTGTGTTGCTTGCTTGAGGCCATACAAGGATTTCACAAGTTTGCATAATTTATGTTCATTTCCCTTCACAAAAAATCCTTCAGACTGGGACATAAAAACATTCTCTTTCAAATCTCCATTCAAGAAAGTCGTTTTTACATCCATTTGATGGACTTTCCAACCGTTCTGATCTGCTAGGGAAAAGAGTGTCTGAATGGTAGCCCATTTTGCTATGGGGGAAAAGTCTCCTCATAATCGACCCCTTCCTTCTATGCAAAACCTTTTGCCAAAATCCTGGCTCTATGCTTGTCAAGTGAGCCATCAACTTTATACTTGTTCTTGTAGGCCCACATGCAGCCAATTGGTTTCGTTCCCAATGGTGGATCAACCAACTTCCAAGTGTCATTCTTTATCAGTCCATCATACTCCTTTTACATCGCTTCTTTCCATTCGTCATGAGAAGTGGCTTCTTTGAAGGAAGTTGGTTCAAAATATGTAGAAAAATTTACTTCACAATCATAAGAAACATCCATATCAACAGGTGAATCAGAATCATCTACATCGCCTCCATTTTTCCTGGTTGAATTTCTTGTTCCTGTCTTTCCAACTTCATTAGGATGAACACTTTCAAGTGTCTTTTTTAGCCACTTTTGGGGACCTTTCTGAGATGGTCCAGGCTACTCATTTGATTGAGTTGGGACTGAATCAAGGTTGAGTCTCCCAATTTTGTTAATCACATCACTCAAAGTATCATATGTGGTTAGAATTTCATGTGGGGAAGAGAGTGCTTCAAAAAAAGATTCCACAGATTGATCGAGTATAGCAATCTCCCCTTCGAGATGTGGAATCTGATTATCAAATCCTTAAAATGATTTTGCATTTCTGAATCTATCCAAGTGATCAAGTTGTTGCTCAACAACATTGTCAGCTTTGGAAGATTCGAGAAAAATTACATCTCTATATACAACAAACTTTTTATTAACTTCATCGAGACGATATGCTCTGGAGGTATTTGAATACCCCAAGAAGATACACTTACAACTCCTTGCACCAAGTTTGTTTCTATGTACTTTTGGTATCAGGGCATAACAGGTGGAACTAAAGACCCTGAGATGCTTTACCAAACGAATGTGGCCATACCACATTTCATAAGGAGTCTCGTTTCTAATAGCATTAGATGGACATCTATTCTTTACATATACAACGCATAGAATTTCATTAGCCCAAAACATCAATTTTACATTCTTGAAAAACATCATGGAACGTACCATATTTAAGATTGTCTTATTCATTCTTTCAGCTACTCCATTATGTTGGGGATTATAAGGCACAGTTGTTTGATGTTTGATCCCATGTTGGGAGAAGAAATAGTTTTCAAAATCTTTGAAGTTATATTTTCCATTATCAGTGTGAAAAGAGCCAAAAATTAGATGTGCAGACATTTTCAATCCATGTATGAAAGTTCTTGAATGTTTGAAAAGCATCAGATTTGTTCTTCAATAAATAAACCCAACACATTCTGGTGTAGTCACCAATAAATGTCATCATATATTTATTTCCATTTGCAGAAGGAACGGGCATTGGATCGCATAAATCTAAATGAATAAGTTCAATTTTTCTATGTGCTCTGGAAGGTGAATCATGAAAATACTGGTTGTTATGCTTTCCTAGAATGCAAGCATCACATTTCTTAACTTTCCTGGGAATTGTAGGCAAACTAGTAACACCATTTTTCTTCAACAAGTGAAGGTTTTCATAGTTCAAGTGTCAAAATCTAGCATGCCATAATATACTTGATGGAAATGTACCTTCATCATAATGAGAATTGTATGAGAAATTTTGTGCATGAGCAGAGGTACCTTCCAGCTTGAGAAGCCTTTCTTCTTCTATCCTCGTCATGAGAAGTGAGTGATCTAATGCTTTTCTCATCTCAACTTTTCCATCAAACATATGAATGGAGTGTCCCTGCTGGAGGATGTGGACCAAGGACAACAAATTTCTCCTTAGCTGTGGGAGATATAAAACATTCTGCAGAAGAAAGTCTAGAAGACCAGGCAATTTGAACCTGATTGTGTCAAGCCCTGAGGGCTTGAGTTTTGATTTGTCTAAAAAGTATACTACTCCATCAACATTGTCAATAAATTCTTCAAAAAAATCTCTTCTAAAAGTCATGTGGAAATTTTCTCCTAAATCAAGCAACCAATCATTTTTCCAAGAAGCAAGTGAAGCATTAAACAAGTCTTCATTTACTCCAACATTACAATTTGCCACAACATAGTGAGCGGATTCAGGTGCTTTACCTTTCTCTTTGTCGTTGGTTTTACTTTTGGGTTGATTTATTTCCTACTCAATTCTGTTCCAAGGTAACTTTCATGTGGATGCATCATTTAATCCATCTCTATTGAAATATATGCAATGAAGATCATACTTTTCTCCTTGAGAGTGTTTGCCCCCTCTGCCTCTAAAATTTCTTATTCCTCTTCAACCACCTCTTCCTCTAGAAGAATCTTGAGCATGATTCTTCTCTATATGTGCAAGACACACAACTTCTTTAGAAGACTGAGTTTTATTCTTCCCAAAAGCTTTCTCCCTCTCAACAAATTTATTCACAAGGGAGTCAAAGGTAATTTCTTTGATATTTCCATTTGCTTGTAGTGACTCAAGATAATTTGAAAAAGTGGGATAAAGTGCCTTGACAAAAGCTACCAGAGGAATGTCTAGTTCAACGTTAGTGACTTTGATATCATGCATAATATATTTTACTTCTGATGCAAGAGCAAGAGGATCATCATTTTGTAATTCGAGGTTGAACAATTTAATCATCAGTTGCACAACTTCAAGTGCAGAGTGTGAGCCATAGAGTTCCTTCAATTTTTGTAAGGCTTCAAAAGCATTCGAAAATTGTGAAATATGGCAACTCACTTCTTCATTTACATATGTTGCAATCAAGGCATAAGCCTTGTTCTTCTTATTTTCCCAAATGGTGAATTCCTTGTCTGAGGTAGGCTTTGTCGGTTCATTGTATCCTTCTCCTACACAAACTCCTTTCCACAACTCATTAAAAATGAGATTTTGTTTGATCTTCCACGACCATTCTGGATAGTTCTCTTTACTAGTGAGAACCACTTCCACGATAGATATTAATGAATGCATTTTAATATCTGTGTACTGTAAAAATACTTCTGCTACCAATGTATAAAATTTGCACTTCTGGTGGTAAAAAATGCATTTCTCGTGTAAAAAAAAATTACAATCTAATATGTATAGAGCAAAGGTATTACTGGGGGAGGGTATATTTGGGAGAGGGATTGTGTGGTGGAGGGAGTTTATGAAGGAGGGTCAACGTATTGACTAAACGGTGCTATGGGAAGGGAGGTATTAAAAAAATAGCGAAGAAAAGCAGGGAGCTTGAGGTTGAGTTGGATTGTGTTGCAGAGGAAAAACAAACAATGACTTCTTCATCTGCTTCACTCTGATCTCATATTTATGCTTCAAATTTCTTCCCTGCAAACCCTATTCACACAAATTACTGTAACCGCACCTCTTTTATGTATACAAAATAGTGTTCAAAACAAAACAAAAAAAATACATTGAATTTGCAAACCCAAAGAAAAAACAATAACCAATATCAGCAGAATTTTAATGTAATCACAACTTTGGTTTCACCTCTCTAGTTTCTGACTACTTCTGGTGAATTCAGACAGACTGTGATATGGAGGCAGCGTAGGGGCGAAGATATATAACTGGAGGTGCAGTGTTGACTATGGAATCGCAACTGGGAGCCACGGAAATCAAAGTCTGAGCACTGGTGTAAGTTGAGCTAATGTAGGTGTATGGTGTGAGCAAAGCCAACGTAGGTGTATGGTACATCCACAATGCGCCGGAAGGCGTATACCAAGAAATACCACAAAAAAATACCAGGGAGGCCAGCGGAATGGTACAAGGGTCGACTGTGCAACAGAGGGCCGAGACAGTGCGCAGAGGGAGGGTCAAGCCAAGTGGGTCGACTATGCAACAGAGGAAGGCCAGCGGAATGGTATGCGTGACTGTGGTATGTGTTATATCATATGTGTGATACCACCACCAAACTTGCTTAGAAAAATCAACATACCATAAAATTGATCCTCCATGCAGCATAAAATCAATCCTCCAGCAACCTCCAACAACACAAATTTTGATGTAGATTAGCGCTTAACTCAGAGAATGGATCAATGGCAGAGGTGTCAGTTCTACAAATTGGGTAGAACATAGGCAGGAAGGAGTTACAAGGGAAGAGAGGGAAGCCAAAAATAGTACTGGCTCTGATACCATGTCAAGCCAGGAGGTAACTCCTCAAATCAATTATGCTTATTCATTAAGATTACTCATGGTTATATACATGAGAGAGTGACACTTGGGTTTAACCTCCCAATGACTATTCATTTTCCATTATTTACTACATACATTATTTACAAGTGTTCACCCAATCCCCATGATTAGGTGTCAACAGTTTCCAAATAGCACAAAAGAGGAAGAAGAAAAGTTAGAGGAGGATCATTAGAACCAGAAGAACAAACTCAAGCTAGTGGAGGTCAAGAGATCCACAATGGAATAAGGGAAGACATCCACAAGGGGGTGGATGCAAAGGAGATCATAGTCTTTGAGAAGCAAAGAGAGATAGTGCACATAGGAAAAGATTCAAGAGGGACAAAGCAAACACATCTATCTGAAATCTCAAACTCAGAGAAAGAAGATCCTCCCCAAGCAAAATAAAATCAAATGGCAATTGTTACAACCACCAATCAAGAAGATTGGAGAAATGTTGAAAGGAAAAAAGGGGAAATTAAGTGATTTTTATCACACTCAACCCATAAATTATATGTTTTTTGTTTTTTTGTTTTTTTAATAATTTTATCTTTATAGTGGGCATCATGGATAATAATTTTTTAATGTCTTTAGGTATCTACAAAATGTAACATTTTCCTTATTTTCTTAGGTTGAATAAAGTTGCCATTTTTTCTTCTAAAAAAATTAATATTACTTTATCAATACATAAAAAGTATAAAATTGTAATAAGGTGATTAATAGCTTATGTTGTAGCTAATAACTTAATTTATAGATAGGTAAGTAAGAAATGATATAATTGATTGTCAAATAAACCTAACTAATTTGAATGGCCACTAACTATTAAAAATTATATGTTTTTATATCGGCTTTGAATTGAAACCTTGTTATAATTATCTTATACAATTTCAATTTCATCTATTCAACATCAAAAATTTTGTAAATTAACAACATTTGAAAAATTATATATATATAATATATTAGAGATCAAATTGTCAAAATTATATATACAAACAGATGATGGAGTTTTATTATTTCATTTTTTAATTGAAGTGAAATATTTTAATATGAGATTATATTTTTTTCTAATTTAAAATATTTTTTAAATATATAAAATAGATTTAGGTGCAAAAAAAACTTTTTAATATGTAAATTAATTATTATCATTTCAACCAATTTTAAATAAACAAAAATACAAAAAACTAACTTAAAATAATCAAATAACTTATGTTTCATGTACTTGCTTTCTAACATGGTTAAATTGAAGGAAATGATGATGCACTGTTTGAATCATGCGGTGAATCTTAGAGAATATTTTAGGGTCAAATTTTAGCAAATGGTTTATTTTTTAGACATTTAAAAAAAAAAAAAAAATTAAATAAATTAAAATTAAAAATTAAAATATATATATATATATATATATATATATATATATATATATATATATATTGTCAATTTCGTTAAATATTTGCCTATTTTTTACATATACATAATTAAATGGATGATATTTTTACATATATATGTTTAATTTATCGATTTCTGAACCGAGATGCTTATTTTACAACCCAGTATGGTGGCGGTGTGTAAGTCCAACAGTCCATCCTTGCTCAACATTTATGAACTAAAAATAAACTGCTCTCTACATAGAAAATAAATGTCGGCTATAATAAAAAACAAAAACTAATATGCTATATATGTTTAGTTAATTGTCCATATGACATAATACAATTCCATGTAAAGAAATTAGAAGTAGAAAAGAATGTCTCGCTAAGATGTTTAAACCTTGTGTTTTTATCTTTTTTTGTAAGTCAATATTCTATTAATATCAGAAAAAGGAGTACATAGAGTCCGTCCCAAAATAGGTGGGCTCACCCCGATCGGGTTTGTTGACCAAAAATTTCACCAGATGACAAAAATACAAAAAAGTAGCTAAGGACATCGTCCATAAACGACTGGGCTAGAGGCACCAAAACAAGACTAAAATGTAAAAAACACCAGAAATCATATTAGTCGTTTGACGTAATGGATGCACGGTTATTCGGGGTCGTTCCAGGAGGTGAAGGAGGGCGGAAGTCACACTAAACATGTCCTTCATAGTGCGCCATCCATGTCTCCAGCTTTTCTACTTTCTTCATGAGTTGGTTTTGCCCCCGCCAGACCACAACCAGTCTTTCCCGAAGTTGACTTTAAAAGTAATGAAGTCACTCCAGAGAGGCCATCTGCACTACATGCTCCTCGCACCGAACTCGTTCTGCAGCATCCACCTTGTCCATTAAACTAGAAATGAGAGTGTGGAAGTTCTCTAGGAAGCAGTGCTGGAAACCTTGCCCCTCTTGAGCCTCGGATGTCAGCCCACGCTCCGCGAGTCTGAACACGACCGTTCATCCCTTCACCTCTGCTCAACCATCGCTTGCCACCTCTCCACCCCCGACGGTACATCATTGTGACCAGAGCCTGGTCTGTCACCCCTTTAGAAGCAAGGGCAACATGGGAGGAAGAGCAGCCCCTTCGTGCTAGTGGTTTCATAGCTTCCCATTGTGGAGGCACGCCTTGAACATGCACCAAACACTAGACTTTCCACCTGAAAGAACACTCCCCGCAGAAAGAAGACCTGAGCAACACCACCCAGAATAACACGAATTCACCAAGATGGCTCCTTCTACCCACAAAGGACCACCCCCACTAGATAATCCTGACACCTCCACCTTCCAGAATACCACCAATGATGGAGTGCCACCCAGGGATAAGGGAGTTGTTTTCGTCCTGAGACGAGCACAAAATCGGCCACCACCTACCAAATTCGACACCCATAAACCATAGGCGAACCCGCCAGGCCCTGTCGCACTAGAAATCACTATTAGAGCAGGGGCACTTAGGCTTCCTCCTCCGACTGTGGGGTTTCCTTACCGATAAGCTCCACCACCTTATAAGAACGAGGCAGAATAGGTAACCTCCAGACCACGGGGAGTTTTGCTTTTGTGCCCAAAATTTCCTTCCGCCACCAATAACCAAGATTCCCAGTCACAAGGACCAAATGAGCCCACTACCCCTATATATTTCCACAACGAGCAACCACACTTTGTTTCCAACGAGCACTGACCTCCAGTACATCCTCCTCCTTCCTAATAGCCACCACAACTCCCAACATGATATCCGAATGCAGAGACAAATTCCTAGTGCATTCATCGCACATTGCCTTAACACTCTGCCACTCCCACACACTAACGCTAAATAATTACTCACACAAACAGCTGACATTAAGACGGTACCTCTATCTGTGTATGTGAAGATGTGAAGGGACCGGGAGGCCCATCCCTCCCATCGTATCCACTTGTTTTCACACATGGGAGGCGGCCTCCATGTGCTACCCTGATCTCACCCCCATCGGGGATAAACCTTATATTTTTCACAAATATTTCAACACGAGATTTTTTTAACTAATTTGAATGTCTATGTTAACTAATTTATGTGAATATCAAATTATTTACACATTGTATTTTGCACTCTAAAAGAATTTGTCACTTGAAGAAATTTTATCTCTCTCTACTCATGTTAGATCCGGAGTTATGGACTAGGTTGGTTGACCCGAGAGGCTCATTCGACAAACAGTATGATGGCAATGTGTAAGTTCATCTGTCTGTTTGTGCTCAACATTTGTGAACTAAAAATAAACTACTTTCTAAATAGAAAAGTAATGTCGGTTATAATAAAAAAAAAAACAAAAACAAATATGCTACATATGTTTAGTTAATTATCCATATGACGTAATATAATTTCATGTAAAGAAATGTAAAGAAATTAGAAGTAGAAAAAAATGTATGAGTAAGATGCTTAAACTTTATATTTTTCAAAAATATTTCAACGCCGCATTTTTTTAATTAATTTGAATATCTATGTTAACTAATTTATGCCGATATCAATTTATTTACACATTGTATTTTGCACTCTAAAAAAAGTTCGCACTTGAAGAAATTTGATCTTTCTCAACTTCTCAACTCATGTTAGATCCAGAGTTACAAATCTAGATTGGTAATAATAAATTATATATTTTTTATTTACACATTGTATTTTGCACTCTAAAAGAAGTTCACACTTGAGGAAATTTGATCTTTCTCAATTTCTCAGCTCATGTTAGATCCAGAATTAGATCCAGAGTTATAAATCTAGGTTGGTAATAATAAATTATATATTTTTTAATTAAATGTTTGCCTACATTCTGCATATATAAATTTTCAAATCAAAATAGTGACCTATATTACTATATATAATAATAAATCTTTAAAAAATAGGCCGAAGCGATCTCTCTTATCAAATATGAAAACGAAAATTAAGAAAATAATAATTCTTTAACACATTCTTACGTTTATGATTTAATCCTTTACTGATCAATAGTTTGATGCAGTGGCAATAGTTACAACTAAAGAAATAAAATTAGAATTTGATGTCACCGACAATGACATAAATGACCATGATTATTCACGGGCATGATTCGGATAAAACCTTATTAATTTAAACACTTAAAATTTGCATACCCAAAATGGAAAATCAAAACTATATAAACAATTGATTAAAAATACTAATGTGCAATGCCTCATTCTACTAATTGTAAGAGCCCATTTTAGAGAAATTAGCAACGTATGGCACCCTTATTAGGCATTAAAGCAGAGCATGCCAAAGCACAATGCGTTCAAGTTTTAATGGTCACTGAAGCAGATTAGCAGATTTATATAAATAATATTCTAGCTTATATAGTGTTTATTGCATTGTTGATGGGTGATTCTTTAGTAACTTTTTTAAAAACATTATTATTCCTCAATTTTTTCACATGGACGCTGTGGAATGGCCATACATCCACCATCACTACAACACCTATATATCAATTTCACATTTATTTACCTATATATCAATTTCACATTTATTTACTTATGGATATCAAGGCACAATTATATATCAAATTGACATTTATTTATTTTTCTAGATATCAATGCGAATAAATATAATTTCATAAATCACTATACATGTATTCAATTTCCATTTGTTTATTTCCCAATTCATATTTTACTAAAAATGGAACCAACTATCTCAAGCAGCTTAGGGAAAGACGTGTGGCTAACAAAGTCTATAATCATTTAATTGTTATTTGTAATTGAAATATCTATGGTTTATGTTTTATGTAATGCATGCATTGCTATGCTAAAATCAGCCATAGACACATTTTTTATCGTAACTCTTATGTAACTGTTAGAAGGGCCAGTTGACTTTGTTGACTAGACCTAATAATTGACACCAATGGTTTGTCTAAGCCGGAATCTAAGTTGATTGACCATTGTAATGAGACAGTTACAACTACCTTGTAACCCAAGGATATATATAAATAACTTCTTGTTGTAATAGAGTGGTAGAATTAGCCCTGATTGGTAGCCCAAATGATTGAAGCCCCCCCCCCCCAACCAACTCTTTTGCCCTTTGTCATGAGGAGCGGGCTCAATTCTTCCTGGTCCATCAAGGTTAGAGTCCTCGTGTTGATTTAACTGGGTGTGTGGCCCCTTTGGGTGGGCCCGCCTAAGGGTTATTACGATGAAAAAAAACAGAGTGGTAGAGATAAGGAGGATATGTTGTAAGTGTTGTGGTATCTTAGTAAGAAGCTTATTTGGCGATCTCCCACTACTTGTGGTATCTTATCATTTCTCTCACCTAATTGTGTATATGTATATTAATGTATATGATAATATATATTGCCATGTTGATACACTACTAGTAACTACTCACAAGTCCCTAAATTATAACAACCACATATAACACAATAATGTTTGAATTGAGATTGGAGTATTGGCATACACCTCTTAAATTTTCAGCCATTTGCTAGTAAACAATAGTAAACTTAGTTATCTCCCAAGAAATGGAATCATTCATATCTTATTATATCAACTACATAGATGAGCTTCGAAGAAAGACTCTTGTAGCTAGAAAAAACCATTTACCATCTCTACTAAACCATTTACCCTCCATTATATTTAATTATTCACTTCACCAAGTCCCATTACTAGAATAACTTATTTGTCACCCTAGAATGGGAATTGATGGCTTATTAAATGCTCATACTCTCATGCAGAAATCTACATTTTGAGTCACATATAGATTGGTCATGCAATTGGCTATAGATTTAAATTCAAGATTCAAAAGAGTTAGTATATGGATGCATTCAAGAATTTAATGCATTATCAAGAATGTAAATCTAAGCTATATGCCACTTTTTCAATCTTGCAAATAATCTTGTAGGGTCCATAAAATTTTGGAGTTAATTTCTTATTCTTCTTTTGGTTGAGTGTAGATTGATTACAAGGTTGTAGTCTCAAAAACTTACAATCACTCTCCTCAAACTGTGTTTCACTTCAATGTTGATTTCTTTGTTGTTTAATCGTATTTTGCACCATTTGAAAGTTTTTCATAAGAATTGTCAAAGCTTTTTTAATCTTTGTTGTTGAAGAATCTAGGACAACTAGATATAGTAAGATTCTTCTATACTTGATAACAATTTGTGAAGCACTTTTTCAATTTAAATTTTTAGCTTGATCTTCTTCTCTTATTATTATTGTATGTGTGTTTACTTCATAAAACTGCTACCAAAACACAAGAAACAAGAACTCAAGATATTGGCTCTCTGCGAGGGCAAAACCTCTCTCTCTTAGAGAGGAAAACCCTTTCGTAAATTTATCTTATTGAAGCTTCTTATTGATCAATGCCAAACCCTAGACCCTTGACAAGAATATCCTCCAATCACAAGTCAAGTCCTTCCTTCTTCAGGCACTTTGTTTCCCGGCACTGCGTCCTCCTTCTTCCGACACTTTGTTTCCTGGCACTACGTCCTCCCTCTTCCGGCACTTTGTTTCCCGACACTTCTTCCTCCTTATTCTGGCACTTTGTTCCCCAGCAACTGATGATAGTCCTTGTTATGTTAGCTCTTATAAGAGATACTTTATCTTTGATCCTTATTGAGGTCCTTCACTAATGAGGATACCTTCCTTCTCTTGACCAACCAAGCTCCTTCTTGATGTGAGGTTGCAAACTTAATGTGGCAGTATTGCAGCCCTAGTTTCTCGCACATGTGAGAGGTTTCCTTATGTATTTGACACTTTTCTCCTTCACTTGAGAGAGCCTCTTCTTCGCTTGAGTAGGAGGCCTTATAAGCCTAAGTTTCTAGCCCAAACAATGAGAGATGAGCAACTGTGATGTTGTTGTTGTAGTGACCGCAGACAACCCTCCTTTCCTCACACGTGTGACTGCAATTCACCCTAAAAACAATCCTTTAACCTTCGGTTATGTCTCCTCCCTCTTCGCTGCACTAGAGGCTCCTTATACTTGTCTTTATTCACCTTTTACTCGGCTTATCTTGCTCCCTGATTTCAGAGGTATGATTGTGTCTTGTCATGGGAGGAGTGGAAAACCTCTATATATAGAGGTATGTCCCTCCTTTAGGCCGACTTGTGTTTTCTTCTTCATATTAGCTTCTTTTGGTGATGTCGTTTCATGGAGGACTTGTGACTTTTCTTGGAGGGATATCTTTGACTCTTATACAAATGTATACATAGTGTAACATGCCCTTAAGGGTCTTCAACATTTTCTTTTGACTCTTTGACTTACCTATAGCACTTTGACATGTGCTAGACCTATTTCAATGGCAAGAAACTCATTGATAAATATAACAAAATTAACATTTCTTTTCTTGTATAAATACAAATATCAAAATTACATTTGTGAAGACTGAACCTAGTTACACTTTCTTCAACACTCCCTCTTAACTAGGGAAGTATTCATAAATCATTAAAAGGTGTTTGGCTATTTTTCAATCTTGAAGAATTCACATAAGTGAAACTGAATTGGCAATCCATCTGTTATAGCATCATAGTAACCAACATTGTTCATAGCAAGGCCTTGACTAACAGCTCTGTCTCTCATAAGACCATAGCACAATGTTGGCAAGACCAATGAATTGTAAACACCTTAGTCATTGTCTCTCAAGGTACATACCCACCTGGGTGTTCACTGAGTATGACCTTCTTGGACTATTCTTGTCTTGGGTTCCCAACCCTCAAAGAATATCATCCCTCTTGCCTACTCTCGTCTTGGATGCCCTACACATCCTCAAAGAGTATCAGATTCCAGATGATTACCCAATCCTCCCATTCTTTCTTCCCAAGTGAAAACAAGAATGTTGTGTCTACCTCTTCCTCTTAATTGAGGAAGACATGTCCAAGTTTCCTCTTAAAAGGAATTTGCCCAAGTTCCTTTGTAATTGGGAACTTGTTAGAACTCCCTCTTAGCCAGGGACTTGTCCATTCATCAGCAACTTCTTCTTCGTGGGTCCTTCAACTCTTGATCACCTTCTTTCTTTTGATGCCTTGAAGTCTTTGTTTGAACTTCTTCTTGGTAGGGTACCGGCCATCGATCACTTTCCTTCCTGTCTTGTCATGTCATTGCTTCCTTCATGGAAAGTGGCCTTCATGATATATGGCAGGTTCTTTCATCATCTGGCTACTCCTTTGTTATCTGACTATGCTTCGGAATATCTATCACATAGATTCTTGGATGTACTTGCTTGTTCCCATACTTCGATTTAGTAGCCCTAACTTCAGCTTGATATTGCTTCAACATCAAATAGTGCTTGGATGGCTTCTTCATCATGACATCTTTGTAAATTTTATCATTTATCTGCACCTTAATATGTCCAAGGCCTTCATAGGTGTCAAGGGTCCTTTTATATTTTTCTTCCTTTGTTAGAGCTTTCATTCCTTCTTTCGGGAGATGTCTTTAATGGATCTTGTCAGATAATGATTCTTCGTGTCCATGGTGTTCTTACATGCTTGATCCCTTTCTTGATTTGCTTCTTCTTTGATTGTTTAGTCAACAACCTCGTACTCCTTACGAGAGCACTTCTTCGTTACCTGCTCCTTGGATTAGTCAACAACCTCATACTCCTTATGAGAGAATTTCTTCATGTTGACCTTCATTAGCTTATAGTGCATGCTTTTGAGCATGTCATCAGTGAAAGAGATACTTTTATACTTGATCATGTTTTAGAACTATTCCCATGATTCAATAGTGCATATGATGACATGACTTAAACTTTGATGTATACATACCTCATCTTGATTCTACTTTGATCATCTTGGCTTCATTTGATTGTTCTTCTTGATTGGTGTAGCCTTTCTTGCTTCATCTTTTCTTTCCTGCATATCATCCTTTCTTGAATCCCATGAATGGGACTACCAATGAGACATCTTCTCTTATTTATCAACCTTCTTTTGAAGATTCTATTAGAGGATCTTGAAGACCCTTATCCTGCAAATGTTTCTTCCTTTTGATGATAGAGGCCTTCTAAGATTCTCAATCATGATCAAATATTTTTTCATTGTGGATGAGGTCCTATAATAGGTATGATCCTTTTATATGAATATCTTGAGCTATATCTACACCATGCTCCTATATTCTAGAAGATTTTACTTAACCATGCATTCTATCATATCTCTAT
Source organism: Pinus taeda (assembly GCA_000404065.3). Classification (NCBI taxonomy): domain Eukaryota; kingdom Viridiplantae; phylum Streptophyta; class Pinopsida; order Pinales; family Pinaceae; genus Pinus; species Pinus taeda. Next base: position 171,343 of record APFE030213445.1, on the reverse strand, counting down.
ATGCTCCTATGCTACTCAAAACTTTGAAAGAAGACTTAAGTAAAGAGGTTGACTTAGTCATAGAAGAGATCTAGAGGATCTTCCTTCTTCTGCGTCTTGTCTTCTTCTTTCACTTCTTGAGTTATGTGAGATTCTTTCCTTTTTCTCTTTTTGTTGTTGCCCTTCTTAAGTTTTGGACAATCCCTTTTGTAGTGTCCATATTATTGGCATCCAAAGCATTGGGCTTTGGACATATCTCTATTGCTTGTTGTTCGTGGACCAAATTTGCCAAATTTTCCATTTATCTTGGCCATGTTAGCAAATGCTTTCTCCTTTAATCCCACAAAATCATTTGCTTTGAGTCTAGTTTCTTGTATCTTGCATAGAGACCATAGTTCACTTAGTGGGGTAGCTTCCTTCTTGGAATATATGCTTGATGTGAAGTTGCCCCAATCCTCAGGTAGAGCATTGATTACTACAATTATCATTTCTTTGTCAGACATGATTTCTCCTAGTTCTTGAAGTTGATCTCTCATCTCAGAGATCTTCATGAAGTAGGGACCTATTCCTTCATTTGATATCTTCATTTTGTACAAATCATTTCATAGAGATATCACTTATCTAGTTGTGCTTACCGAGCATAGCTCTATTATTTCATCATAGATTTCTTTTGATGTTTCAAATTTGGAGACATAAGGAATGAGAGAGTCCTTGATATATTCTATTAGAATCCTTTAAGCTCTTGTCTCATCCTTATTGTAGTTGGCTAAGGCTTTAGTTTGTTCCTTAGCAGGGATAGTGATATTCCCTTTGATGAGGTCTAGAAGTTCATTATCCTTAAGAAGTAAATCAGTTCTCTTCTTCCATGCAAGGAAGTTAGTAGTCCCAACCAATTTGTTGCTTTCTTTTCGAAAATACATTGATGTATATTTAGGAGGGGACATATATACTTACTTGATAGAGTTTGTGATGTAGTAGTTTTGCTTTCTTCTTGAATAATTGATGGCTTGACTTCTTGGATCTTGATGATCTTCAAAATGCTTCCTTCAGATAGACTTGCTTGATGATGAGATATGCTTGGAGAGTGAGGCTTAACTTGTAGTGTGTTTTCCTTTGTATTTGATGTAATTTGTTGTAGACCCTTCTTTGGATGGATTTTCTTGTAGGTGCCTTTATACGAAAGGCTTCTCTTCTTGCTTAGTAGTCTTCCTTGATGGATAGTAGATAGTATACCTTTCTTGTTCTTGATGAATTTTAGACTTCTTGGCTTCATGATTCAACCTTGTAGATTTTCTTGAGATGTTCTTCCTTGATGAGTCACCTTATGAATGTTCTTGAGATGCCCTTTCCTTGATGTGTCACCTTAGATCTGATTCCATTTTGAAGAATCTATGGAAATTAGATATAGCAGGATTCTTCTATACTTGAAAAAAAATTGTGAATAACTTTTTCAATTTAAATTGTTAGCTTGATCTTCTTCTCTTATTATTATTGTATGTGTGTTTACTTCATCAAACTGCTACCAAAACATAAGAAACAAGAACACAAGATATTGGCTCTCTTCCAAGGAAAAACCTCTCTCTCTTAGAGAGGAAAAACCTTTCGTAAATTTCTCTTATTGAAGCTTCTTATTGATCAATGCCAAACCCTAGACCCTTGACAATAATATCCTCCAAGCACAAGTCAAGTCCTTCCTTCTTTCGACATGTTGTTTCTAGGAACTTCGTCCTCCTTCCGGCACTTCTTTCCCCGACAACTAATGATAGTCCTTGTTATGTTAGCTCTTAGAAGAGATACTTTATCTTTTATCCTTAGTGAGGTCCTTCACTAATGAGGAAACCTTCCTTCTCTTGACCAACCGAACTCCTTCTTGATGTGAGGTTGCAGACTTAATGTGACAATATTGCAGCCCTAGTTTCTCACACGTGTGAGAGGTTTCCTTGTGTATTTGACTCTTTTCTCCTTTGCTTGAGTAGGAGGCCTTATAGGCCTAAGTTTCTAGCCCAAACAATGAGAGATGAGAAATTGTGATGTTGTTGCTATAGTGACCCCAGACAACCCTCCTTTCCTCACACGTGACTGCAATTCACCTTAAAAACAGTCCTTTAAACTTCAATTATGTCTCCTCCTTCTTCACTGCACTAGAGGCTCCTTATACTTGTCTTTCTTCACCTTTTACTTGGCTTCTCTTGCTCGCTGATTTTAGAGGTATGATTGTTTCTTGTCGTTGGAGGAGTGGACAACCTCTATATATAGATGTATGTCCCTCCTTTAGGCTGACTTGAGGCCGACTAGGAGACTTTAGGCTAACTTGTGTTTTCTTCTTCGGATTAGATTCTTTTGGTGATGTTGTTGCATGGAGGACTTGTGACTTTGCTTGGATGGATATCTTTGACTCTTATACAAATGTATACATAGTGTAAAATGTCCTTAATGGTATTCAACATTTTCTTTTGACTCTTTGACTTACCTATATCACTTTGACATGTGCTAGACCTATTTCAATGATCAAGAAACTCATTGATAAATATAACAAAAATAATATTTATTTTCTTGTATAAATACAAATATGAAAATTCCCTTTATGAAGACTGAACCTATTTACACTTTCTTAACATTCTCCATATGTGACTCTATTACTTGTAATTTGGAATTATATTGATAATTGCAATGAAATATATTGGTATCTCTTACCATGTTTGATTAGGTATGTGTAACGATTGAATTAAACCTAGAGATTTTGCTACCTCTCACTCATTTATTTGGAAAACATAACATTCTCCTACAATTTTTTGAATATCTTTCTTTATTCCTTCCCAAAAAAAAATCCCTTTTAATCCTTTGATATGTTTGAGGGACCTTGCATGTCCTACCATCGGAAAATCATGGGACTCCCGTAGAATTCATTGCTTCTAATGTTATTAAGGGCATAAAAATATTCTACCCTTATATCATCGTATATCTCCCTCCCACATATAGCATTCCACATATTTCATCCATTCATTTACTATTTGTATTTTTTGTTTAGTATTATTTTCAGTTTTCCATTCATAGTGAATTTCTTCTAGCCACACAGGAATATAATATGTAATAGGATATAAACTTGAGGCTTATTCTATTTTAGGAAGAGCATATGCTACTATCTGATCCTTCCCCTTTTTGTAAATAATTTAAAAGAAAACCCTTGTATTTTTTCTACCTTTTTTTTGGCTCTTATGATGACAATCTTTGCTCCAAAAAGTAGTTTAGACTATCATGGTATGCCTTGACTTAAAAGTGCCTCCCAATGAGATATTGTGGCCATTTTTTTATTGTGTGTAAAATTGTTTCCATTTCTTTTTCATATGAATATTTCACATATTATTTTCCATTAAATTGTTTATTTTGAAATCTAATGGCCTCCCTTCTTGTGTCAATACCACTCCAATTCCTTGTCATGGTGCATCACATTCTACTATTAATGTTTTAACAAATTAGGTGTTTCTAATATTATTGTAGAAGGCATGGCATCCTTTATGAGAGAGTGTTGACGTAGCATCATCATTCCATAAAAATTAATTTTGTTTCAAGATAGATGTGGGTGGACCTACAATGCGCACATAATTCTTAATCAAATTTTGATAATATCATGTAAGTCCCAAAAATCCTCTAAGGCTCTGTTATGAATATAATTCATATAAAAATAATAAATATAAATACAAATATAATAATAATTAATTAACTAATGGTTAGTTAGTTAGTAATGAAGAGGCATGTCTTAGAGACATGCCCATTCATGAAAGGGCATGTGTTGAAAAGTGGGCAACAAGAAATGCTAAATTTAGAATGTGCTAAAAATAGAATGTCTAAAAATAGCATGTCTAAAAATAGTAGTTTGTCCAATGAGGTCATTGGCCACCTTGGGTGAGAGGTGAAACTGCTAAAAATAGAAAGTTCTAAAAATAGCATTTCTAGGTCCCTTCCTATTTATAGCAGTCCCTAGTCGATCTATAGGAAGTAAAATTAATCTTGGTCTTAACAGCAATTGGAAATATTAATTAATTAATTCAGTTGAGTTAATTAGTTAAGACAATTCGAATTTGAAGTCTTTGTGAGCAACACATGAGTTGTCCCACTGATTGAGGAATTTATCCTTAATTTCATCCACTAATTGAGGGAATAAGTATGAGTTCTATAATGAGAGAATCAGTTGACTTAGTTCTAACTAGTCAAGTCCAGTTAGATTATTTTAACAAGTTGTTAAAATAATAAAATATAGTTTATTAATGCTTGCATGCATATGACCACTATTATTTTCAATAACTGAAGATTCACTCATGGATAAGTGTTGCATGTCAGTTCTGGCAGAGACCCAGTTGAGATCAAATGAGGGACAATGTACTATCAGATGCTTGGATCTTCCCATGGAATATTCCTTGCATGCATGAGGAACTAGTGTCCTCAAGGATTGGATAGTTGGACCCATGGTTGACAGCAGGTATGATTTGGGTCCAATGCTCATATGTTATGAATTGGACCCAATCAAAATTGCAGAAGGAAATAGGGGATTGATGGATGGTTGCCTACATATTGAGGCATAGTGAGTCTATCATCTTCATCTTTTGATTGCAGGAAATACATGATAGCTCTTGAGCTGATATTTTTTGTAAACATAAGAGGATTTCCACTTGATTGATAATACAGTGTTGGGGGTTTTATGCTGGTGCTTTCCCTAGTGATATATATGTGTTATGTGTGATTATTTCTCTTGATCAGTTATATGTGTTTATGGTTGATGTTGCTCATGAAATCGATTTTGCTTCCGCTTAATGCTTTGTAGAAGTAGATCATGTGTTTTGATTTAGTACATTGCATTACCAGTTTGATCTATAGGTGAAATTTCTACATGGTATCAGAGCACAGTTAATCAAGCAAGGAACAATATACAAGCAAGAGAAAGAAAGTTGAAGTTTATTATTCAGGATATAGATATCTAGTTCTCATCACAGTTCAGATTTCATCCAGATGGCCTTCACTGGGTTGAGGCTTGAGTATGCCCTTGATGGCAGCTCAAACTACATAGCTTGGAAGGATCGCATGGAGGCAGTATTGAAAGATAATAGCATTAAGGAGTTCATTGATCAAGATGTCCCCAAGCCTAATGATGCTACTCAGGCTGCAGACTAGAAGAAGAACGTGGCTAGAGCTAGGAGAATCATCCTAGAGGGAGTTCGAGATCACATAGTCTCGTGCCTCCATGGGAAGGAGACTCCATTTGCAATGTGGAAAACATTGAAAGGTTTATATCAGAATAGCAGTGATCAAAGGAAGCTAGCACTGAAGGACAAGCTTCGAAAGATCAAGTGTGAGAAGTGCGATACTATCACTACATTCATCAACAAGCTCACCAATTGTAGAGATGAGCTTGCAAGTGTAGGGATCATTACCGCTGATGATGATATGGTGAGTCTATCACTCCTTGGCCTTCCTAAGAGCTGGCATAGATACCAAGACTCAGTGAATGGAAGGAACAAATTGCCAAATTGGGAATGACTATGGTCAGATTTGATGTAGGAGGAGATCAGACGGAACACTAGAAATGGAGCTTCTTCATCAAAGAATGATGATGAAAAGAACTTGGCTTTATCATCTAAAGCTAAGAAAGTGAAAGAGAAGGCATCCCAATCCAAGTCTTCTCAAGGAGGGAAGAAGTTTGACAAGTCGAAGGTGAGATGCTTTCATTGTCATGAGTTGGGTCACTATACTACTAGTTGCCCAAAGAGGAAGAAGTCCAAGAAAAGGTTCCTCCAAGGAATCTGAATGTGATGCTCTAGCTTCACAATTTGAGATGGATTTCTCACTTATTGCATGCATGGGTTCATCCAGCATAGGATGTGTTTGGTACTTGGATAGTGGAGGTTCATTCCACATGTCAGGTGACAAGACTATTTTCAGCACTTTGGCGAAGAAGGATCTCTAGATACAGATCGAGATGGGGGATGACGAAAAGTATTGTGTCTCAGGTGAAGGTACGGTTGTGTTTCAGAGGGAGCATGGTTTTCCCCTCTCTCTTTCTAATGTTATGTATGTACCAAGGCAGAAAAAGAATCTTGTGTCTATTGCTATGCTTGAGGATAAAGGCTATGATGTAGTCTTTAGTTTGGGAAAGGTTTTCCTAAGGCAAATAGGCACTGGATAGACCAAACAGATAGGGATTCGAGTGAAGAATCTCTATAAGTTACAGGTAGAAGGCTGTGCTACTTTGAGTTCCAAAACAGAGGTGATGCATGGCCAAGATATTGGTGAGTTGTGGCATAGGAGACTAGGCCACTTGCATCATGGGGCCTTGAAGATCATGCAGCAAATTTCAAACGGATTACCCAAGTGCAAGCTGGAGCAAGTGAGCACATGCAAAGGTTACACTTTGGGTAAGTATGCAAAATCTTCTTTTCATGATTAGGATGGTAGAGCAAGAGCAGTTCTGGAGCGAGTTCATTCAAACGTATGCGGGCCCTTCTCTACAGCATCCATCGAAAAGCAAAGGTATTGTTAAGAAATTTACTGCATAACATAAATAATTACTGAGAGGAATAAATATAAAAATAACCAGCAACAACCATAAACACATAAACACAAATGTTTATCTGGGAAAACCTCAAATCCGGGAAAACCTCAAATCCGGGGAAAAACCCAACCTAATAAGATCTTATTAGCATTGGCCAAAACCCTGGCCAATTTGACCAAGTGAGCCTTCACTGCTCACCTCCAGGTCTTGCATTACAATGAAGTCCTTCCAGCCTTTTATAAGCTCCATTACATATAATACCACGGGCAGAATACTATGGGTGCACAATACCATGTGCCCCAAAACCATTACTGTTTGACCTGGTCAACTTTGACTCTATCCCGAGTCAAGTTTACCTAACAAGTATTATGTTATTTTTGTTGATGATTTTTCTCGTAGATGTTGGATCTACTTCATGCAAAAGAAGGATCAAACCTTCTTGAAGTTTTGTGAGTTCAAAGCTTTGGTAAAGAAAGAATCAGGGATGAAAGTAAAGGCCTTGCGAAGTGATAACAATGGAGAGTATTTCCCAGCAGTTTAAGGACTTATGTGCTTCAGAAGGAGTTAAACGAGAACTCACGGCACCTCATAACCCACAATAGAATGGGGTGGCAGAAAGGAAGAACAGATCTATTGTGGGCGCAGCTTGATCGATGTTGCATGACCAAGGCCTACCACTTCATCTATGGGTTGAGGCATGCAATACAACAGTATATCTTCAGAACAGAAGTCCTCATCGTATTTTGGGGATGAAGACACCTACGGAGGCTTTTTCGGGGAAGAGACCAAATGTGAGTCACTTCCGCATCTTTGGATCACCAGTCTTCTGTCATGTGACCAAAGATGCTCGGAAGAAGCTAGACCCAATAGCTGAGTTGGGAATACTTGTGGGGTACATTGATACACCTCACAACTATCATGTGTTTCTGCCTGCCAGTCAGACGACCGTAGTGCGCAGGGATCTGAAGTTCGATGAGCAGCGAGCCATGCAAGCATCACTTGAGAGGGAGCTCAAGTTGCATGGTGATGATGAGGAACTATTTGTTCCTAAGGAGGAGGAGCCTCCTGATGATGCAGAGCAGCTGCATGCAAAGATTCCAGTTGTGGAGATCACCACTACTGGAGAGTCTTCCAGAGAGGCATGGAAATGCTCACAGGAAGCTCACAGATTGATGCATGATGCGAGAGAGAATGTGGGGCAGCCATCCTCTCAGCCCAGACAGAGAAGATCTCCCGATAGATACACTGGCTACATGGCCCTAGTTGGGGAGTGTGTAGCGACCGAGCCTTCTTCTTTTGAGGAGGCAGTGCAGTAGCTAGTTTGGGTGGATGCGATGGTAGAGGAGTATGATTCTATCATGCAGAAAAGTGTATGGGATGTTGTTCCTATACTGGGGGACAAGTCAGTGGTTACTTCCTGATGGATTTACAAGGTAAAGCAGGCAGTTGATGGTAGTATTGAGAAACATAAGGCAAGGTTTGTTGCCTATGGTTTCACACAGGTTGAGGGGATTGACTATGATGAGACCTTTGCTCCTGTTGCAAGGTACTCATCGATTAGATCGATTCTAGCACTATCAGCACAAATGGGTTGGCAGATCCATCAGATGGATGTGAAGACAACATTCCTCAATGGGGAGATTGAGGAAGAGGTATACATAGAGCAGCCAAAGGGATTTGAGACCTTCGATCATGAGTCACATGTGTGTCAGCTCAAGCAAGCATTGTATGGGTTGAAGCAAGCACTCCGTGCTTGGTATACCAGGATCGACAGCTATTTCACCGGGTTGGGCTTCACCAAGAGTGAAGCGGATGCGAACCTCTACCACATCATTGTAGATGGTAAGCTATTGATTATTGTACTTTATGTCGATGATCTAATTTTGGCAGGTGATGATCAGTTGATCAAGTCTTGCAAGGCGGATCTTGCAAGAGAGTTTGATATGAAGGACATAGGCCTCATGCACTACTTTCTAGGCATGGAGGGGTGGCAGAGAGATGGGGAAGTATTTGTGTCTCAGGGCAAGTGTGCCATTAAGATATTGAGGCACTTCCTCATGGAGATGTGCAAGCCCATGGAGACTCCTCTAGCAGGTAACTGGAGGAAGGAGGATGCTACTTCAGGTGAGGTAGTAGTTGCTACAGTTTATAGGTAGCTTGTGGGTTCACTCGTGTATTTGGTGAACACATGACTGGATTTGTGCTTTGCAGTGAACGAGCTGAGTCAAGCTATAGTTCAACCAACCAAGTTATTTTGGAAGGCAGCAAATCATGTGCTGAGATATCTCAGAGGCACTACACAGTATGGATTATGGTACAGGCGGACAGAGGGAGTGAAGATCCAAGGCTTCATAGATGCAGATTGGGCAGGTAGTCCATCAGACAGGAAGAGCACTTCTGGAGGGATCTTCATCCTTGGGTCAGCTGCAGTTTATTGGTATAGCCAGAAACAGAGATCAGTTGCACTTAGCACAGCGGAGGCAGAGTACATGGCAGCTAGTCAGGCTGCATGTGAGACCATCTGGATGCGGAAGATTCTAGTGGGATTGTTTAGTCAGATGATGGATCCTATAGTGATATATTGTGATAATCAAATTTGCATTAAACTCTCTGAGAATCCAATGTTTCATGACAGGTCCAAGCATATAGATATCCGCTATCATCATCTACAGGATTGTGTGGTCAAGAGGATCATGATGTTGCACTACATTTCGACCGAGGAGCAGGATGCAGATATTTTGACAAAGGCATTGTCAAAAGGCAAGTTTGAGTTCCACAAAGACAGGATCAGGGTTGTTGATAATCCCTTTCTTGTTGAGAGGGAGTGTTGAAAAGTGGGCAACAAGAAATGCTAAATTTAGAATGTGCTAAAAATAGAATGTCTAAAAATAACATGTATAAAAATAGCAGTTTAGCCAGTGAGGTCATTGGCCACCTTGGGTGAGAGGTGAAACTGCTAAAAATAGAAAGTTCTAAAAATAGCATTTCTAGGTCCCTTCCTATTTATAGCAGTCCCTAGTCTATCTATAGGAAGTAAAATTAATTTTGGTCTTAACAGCAGTTGGAAATATTAATTAATTAATTCAGTTGAGTTAATTAGTTAAGGAAATTCGAATTTGAAGTCTTTGTGAACATGCACATAAGTTGTCCCACTGATTGAGGAATGTATCCTTAATTTTCTCCATTGATTGAGGGAATAAGTATGAGTTCTATAATGAGAGAATCAGTTGACTTATTTCTAACTAGTCAAGTCCAGTTAGATTATTTTAACAAGTTGTTAAAATAATAAAATATAGTTTGTTAATGCTTGCATGCATATGACAACTATTATTTTAGATAACTGAGGATTCACTCATGGATAACTGTTGCATGTCAGTTCTGTCAGAGACCTAGATGAGATCAGATGAGGGACAATGTACTATCAGATGCTTGGATCTTCCCATGGAATATTCCTTGCATGCATGAAGAACTAGTGTCCTCAAGGATTGCGTAGTTGGACCTATGGTTGACAGCAGGTATGATTTGGGGCCAATGCTCATATGTTATGAATTGGACCCCAATCAAAATTGCGCAAGGAAATAGGGAATTGATGGATGGTTGCCTACATATTGAGGCATAGTGAGTCTATCATCTTCATCTTTTGATTGCAGGAAGTACAAGATAGCACTTGAGCTGATATTTTTTGTAAACAGAAGAGGATTTCCACTTGATTGATAATACAGTGTTGGGCGTTTTATGCTGGTGCTTTCCCCAGTGATATATCTGTGTTATGTGTGATTATTTCTCTTGATCAGTTATATGTGTTTATGGTTGATGTTGCTCATGAAATCGATTTTGCTTCCGCTTAATGTTTTGTAGAAGTAGATCATGTGTTTTTCTTTAGTACATTGCATTACCAGTTTGATCTACAGGTGAAATTTCTACAACATGTGCCTAGGGTATATAAACAGGCCCTCATTCTCATTTGTAATCATCTCATATCCTATATCAATTCTTATGCAATATTCAATATATAGTTACATGTCTTATAATGGACATTTATGTCTTTGAAGTATTTTAAAGATTTTCGTTGCGTATATGACTTTTGGTCATTACATTGGTATCAGAGCCAAGTTTGGCAGATCCCGGCCTTTGGCCATCAACTTGTCGTCGCAACTAAAATGTTTCGCTACATGAGTTGGAGTTTTTCCATTTTCAATCAGGCCCTTGGCCACTTAAAAATAAATAAAAATAAATAAAGAAAGAAAGAAAGAAATTAATTAATTAATTAAAAATAATAATAATAAGGCATTTGGCCATTGACATTTCAATAATTCTCGTAAAAAAAGAAAATAGTCCAATGTAAATTTTGAAGGAGAATATTCATATATATATAAAAAGGTTCTACATTATTGATTAAAAAAATGCATAATAAAGTCAAAAGGGAACCTTTCCAAATATCTTTAAAACTATACATAAGAGAAGGAAGAGTAGATAAGATTATCTTGATTCTTCATTAAGTGGTTTACAAGCTCGTGGTTTAGCAACCCATGTTAATTGCCCATGGTATTTGCAAAGTAAAAGAAGAACAAAAGGAATACAAAATCTCTTTATGTGAATGGTAAGTTTTACTTTTTATGTGGAGAAAATTAACCAAGTCAAAGGCACATAAGTGGACATATATTTTATATTATACCCCAAAGAGGTGAATAGCCACGTTTCACTAGGGTTGTAACTTTTCAATATATAACACAAAAGAAGTCTATTTTTGAAGGAAAAAAACAAATGGAGTCTAATTTGAAGATGAATAAAGAAACTATGGATTCCATATGGAACTCTACATTTTGGACCAAATTTCCATTCTGTCATATAGAAGATCAATATTTATTGATTTTTTAAAATCAGACAATACCTTGTCCAAAATGTCGAAGATTGTTTACTGTGGAAGAATATCAATGTAACGACCAAACAGAAATTAAAAGATTAAAAGAAGAAATCACAAAAATTCAACAAAATAACAAAGCATCGGAAAATAAATATAAATATCTCGAAGATCAGTTTCACGAAAAATCAACAGAAAGCAACAAAGAAATTTGGCGGCTAAGGGGCCACAATGAGAAATTACTTTCACAGATAAAAATGTTCAAGGTTAAGAAACAAAGACTAAAATAAGAAAAGGAAAGTTCTGATAAGGAACTAAAGGAGAATCTATCAGGAAAAGAAAAATAAAATTTATGCCTAAAAACCCTTAATAAAAAAATTATTAGAGCAAATCAAAAATTTAAAAGATAAAGAGAGATACTAAGGACAAAGTCAACAATTCAGAAAACGACGAACTTTCACGTCTAAGGAATCATAACAAAGCCTTACTTACACAAATAAATAAGCTTAAAAGTGACAATAAATCACTTAATGACAAGTCAGAACAACTTCAAGAAGTAGTATGGAAGTCTCCAGTCGTTTTAGTCCAAGTTGAAGATAAAGAAACAAATATCGATCCAATCAAAATCATAACTCAAGCAGAGGATAAACCTACTGAAGTGAAGACACATGCAGAAGTTGTAGGTCAAATAATGGACATTCCAAATGATAATTCAGTAGGAAAACCAACAACAACAACGCCTGAAGGAAATTAGGAAACAACCACTAACATGATAAGGGAAAGTCCAACTAGAAGAATTGTTTATCGACATCTGAATCACAAGAGAAGACTTTCCAATCAATCTATGTATCAGTATCACTCGAAATATAAACGACAACTTTATGTTCCTAAGACTATTGAAGTATGTAGAATCTAGTCCTACGATAACTATTCATCACAAATTTCTAGAGATAAGAAGATTCCACAAAAGATTAATCTAGGATGGTTGGATCCGTTCTCAGTACGACAATTTTATCTATCACTCAGAGCATCATATCATCTTGTATCAATGAAGATGAAAGTTTAGAGACGAGGAGATATTCTCAGTAAGCTTTGAGGACAAAGCTTCTTGAAGAGAAGGCAATGTTATGAATATAATTCATATAAAAATAATAAATATAAATATAAATATAAGAATAATAAATAAATTAATAATTAACTAATGGTTAGTTAGTTAGTAATGAAGAGACATGGCCATTCATGAAAGGGCACCTGCATAGGGTATATAAGCAAGCCCTCATCCTCATTTGTAATCATCTCATATATCATATCAATTCTTATACAATATTCAATATACAGTTACATGTCTTACAATGGAAATTTATGTCTTTAAAGTATTTTAAATATTTCTACTACATAGATGATGTTTGATCGTTACAGACTCTTGATGTTCTTAGGAATAAGCCATTTTGTAATAGCTTGAATATTTTGAGGATCCACCTTAACTCTTTCCTATAAAACAATATGACCTAAATACTTTACTTCTTGTTTCCCAAAATCATATTTTGATATTTTAACATACAATTCATTGTTCTTAATAATTTGTATAACTCTATCCACATGTTTAATGTGATATTCTCATTATTTTCTATAAATAAGTATATCATCAAAGAAAACTGACACAAATTTTCTTCAGTGGGCCCAAAACAATTTGTTTATGAGGATTTGAAAAGTGTTGGGCATTGATGGAACCCAAGAATAGAGAATATAAAATAGAATCTAAAGAAATAAGCAAAAGATTAATTATGCACCAAGTTGATGGGTGGCATCTAATGACACCATTACAACACTTAAGCACAATGAATTATGCTCAAAACATCGCAATACATGATCTTCCTATTAATCATTATTTTTCATTGTTATTGATAGGATCAAATAATTTATAGGAATTTGAATACTGAGAGTAGCCCATCCTAATGCAAGAGTGACTCTTTGCATCCAATTTCTTTTTACAATCATCATAAACATGCACCCAGGAAATAAATCTAAAAGTTTTAAGGTGACTTACTAAGAGATTCATACCATACCCTCTCTTGACTAAAGTCATAGAACTGACATCTCTAATCATAACAAGCTGAAGGATATCATTGCCATTGTAGATAGCTTTAGCCCATAACTAATTCAGTCAATATTTGGGCTATAAGAGACATCATTCCATCTTAAATAGGGTTTAATTCTTACATTCCACCATGCAATTTTGTTGAGGAGTATGAGGGATATACCTATAGCAAGAGATACCCACTTGAACAAAGTGTTTTTCAAACTATTGATTGACATACCCTCCTCCATTAAGATTTGAATCATTTAATGGGATGATTAGATTGCTCTTCATCTAATGCCCTAAATTCATTTAACCTTTCAAATAGATGACTCATGTTTTATAAGAAATAAACCCAAGTGAATCTTGGGAAATCATTGGGAACAAGTTCCAGTGGTTTATGTGCACTCCATGCTTCGTAAAAGTCAAAAGGTGCATGATGATGTTTTTGTAGCACACGCCCTCTACAAACTCCATTAGGTGGAAGGATATTTGGTAAACCAACAACCATGTTATGTGTTGTCATTATCTTTATATTTCAAAATTTTAGATGTCAAAATATTCCATGCTAAAGTATGCTATGATCATCATTTTATGTAATGATAGTAGTCAATTCAACACCTAGTTGAGACAAGTCATGGAACTTATATAGCCCATATTTTGAGGTGAGAAACCCTATGGAAACAATCAATTTGTCTTTCCTTATATGTTTAATAAATAACCAAGTTTTCCAAAATTCGATGATTTTACCAGTTTGCGTTAGTTGGGAAACTAACAACATGTCCACACTTAGACCAGGAAAATGATAAACATCCATGAATCCACCATGTTAACATGGTATGTCACCATGACTAACAATGCCAAGATAAAAATCATTTGCTAGATAAATATTTTGCTATGTAGCCTTATCTAAAGAGGAGAACAAAGAATCATCCCTTATCATATGATCAGTGTTCCCAAAATCAACCACCCATTCATTTTACATAGTGTGAGCATGCAACACTTGAGTTCTAACTGAGAAAGTGAATATTTTTGCTTATGAAATTATCAATCTCTTAGCTAACACGTTTCCCTCAAGTTGCTTAACCATCTGCTCCATTTCATCTATATTCTTCCAACAAGCTTTCTCCACATGTATTGACTTTCCACAATAGGGACATGGCTTCTTCTTTCGATTCTTTCTAGTATATTTTGACCCAACACTCTTTCCTTTAGATTTTATTTGATGCATTTTCACCTTTAGATTCAATTTACCCTTTGCTTTGAGCAAGTGAACCTAGAATTTACTATTAAGCTTCCCTCCAATAAGACATCTTTATTAGTCCTTGATCAATAAGTCACAAAAGGTTTCGAAGGTGTAGTTCTTACCATATTCCTTACATGATCTCTAGTTTGTGTGAAATGAGGAAAAAAACACATGTTAAGGTGTTCTTATATTTATCGAGATTCAATGAGTTTTTCATGTTTCTTTGGAAAATCATTCCCACATTTGCCTAGATTCAACTATATCTCTTTAATATGAGTTAGATAATCCTCAATTCTTTCAAAGTAACAAAGATCAAGAGAGCTCAACTCTTTCTCTAACCACATGGCTTGACTATTTCAACTTTTTCAAATATTGACTTTAGTTTCTTCCAAACCTAATAAGGATAGTTTATCCCACTCATATGAATATGAATCTCCCAAGAAATATAATTCATAATGAACCTAATAGCCTCATTTTTATTTTAGTTAATGACAAACTTCATCTAATCATCCTTAAAATATAGAACATCGGTCTTCATATACTACTAGAGCCCTTTGCTCTTTAGTAGGGTTTCCACATATGGGGCCCAAACACGATAATTTTGTCCGTCAAAAATGACAAAATCAATCATGGAAGACAAAATTTTATTTCTAATAGACCTTACCTATTCTAAATTAAGTTCCCATAAACAAATCAATCGTTCCAAAGTAAATAGTTATAGGATATGACACAACATGATTTGTAGACAACAAGGATGGGTCAAAACCACAAAAATTGATACCATGTTGGGGATTAGGGGAACTTAAGAATGGAGAACATAAAGAAAAATATAAATAAATAAACATAAGAGTAATTATGCTCCAATTTGATGGGTGGTTTCTAAAGACACCGTTACAACACTTAAGCACTAAGATTTGCATATCAATCATTGTTCTTCATTGTTATAATTTGATGCATAGGATCATTTATTTATAATTTCTGTGTTAGAAAATTATATATTACAGAGCAATGGAACACATAAAATATTGCATAAATATAAACATAGAAAACACATAAAACAAGAGAGAGACACATATATACGTGGTTCACCAAATTTGGGCTATGTCCACGGAGAAACAGCCAGTCCTTCCTTTATATTATCCAGCAAAATGAAGAGATGCAACCTACAACAAATCTGTTGTAATTTCCTCTCCCCGCTCACACAATATCCTCTCTCTCTTTCGCGCTCATAATACACACATCTCCATAGCCGCAATACAATTCCCTCATATATAGAGATGGGTTTCCTTCTAGGGAATAAAACCTTAAATTAAACATAACTTCTACCATCAGATCATCCACCTAATGAACGGCTTAGATTGACTACGAAATTACAATATTTCATAAGGCAATTTTACATCTATTTTTAGCTTCGGGGGTACTTCCCCCGAACCCCTGCCGGGGGGGCTCATAAAAATCATTATCGCCTCCCCTGTAGGTGAAAAAATGGGTGGTGTTGCTGCCCTATTACAAACTGGGGTCCAATGTGGCGATACATTTGAATAAATAAGATAATCAGGCTCCACACCCAACAATCTCCCACTTCGAGACTAATTATAGAAACTCCACCATTGCTTCATTGGTTGGACAATGACTCCACTTTGGACCTGGTTGTTTCTTATCTTCATCATCATACTTGAAGACCAATTGACATTGAGCAGAATCTCAGTTTCTCCTTGGTTACAACTTTTGTTAACATATATGCGGGATTCTGGCTAGTGTGTACCTTTTCCAGCTTCAACTTTCCATCTTCCAATACTAACTATATGAAGTGGTACTTGAGATGTATATGTTTAGTCTTGGAATGAAATTCTAAGTTCTTTATAAGATGAATGGCACTCTAGTTGTCACTGTATCACCTGCCCAACTCCTACTTCTTACTCAATTCATCCAAAACATTTGTAACCAAATCATTTCTTTAATAGCCTATGTAGCAACAACATACTCTCCTTCCATCATTGACATTGCAACAACACTCTGCAATTTTGAAACCCAACTGACAGTTGTTCCACCTACAGTAAACACACACCCTATGGTGCTCCTCCTGTTATCTCTATCACCTCCCATATCTGCATCAACATATCCCTATAGAGCAATGTTTGAACCACCAAATCATAATGTTTGATATGTGGTACCTCTCAAATACCTGAGAATCCACTTCACTGCCATCCAATGTTCTTTTCTTGGATTGTTCATATACCTACTTACAACTCCCACTGCATGTGCAATATCAGCCCTTGTGTAGACCATTGCATACGTTAAGCTTCCAACTGTTGATGCATATGGAACTTTAGACATATAATCCATCTCTTCCTGAGTCTTGGGACACATCTCCTTACTTAGTTTGAAATGGCTAGCCAAATGTGTACTAATTGGTTCTGCATTTTGCATATTAAATATTTTCAACATATTTTGTATGTATTGAGACAATGTTAATTTGTGATTTTTCCTATCTTTACTTATTCTCATACCAAGGATTTATTTTGCAGCACCCAAATACTTCATTGCAAATGAGTTTCCCAAATTTCCTTTGAGCACATTTATTTCTTGCATGTTAGAACCTACAACAAGCATGTCATCTACATACAATAACAATATAATATAACTTCCATCATTTTGCCTTTTGAAATAAACACAATGGTCAAAGTGACATCTAGTATAACCTTGTTCAGACATAAACCTGTCAAATTTTAGATACCACTACCTTGGAGCCAGCTTTAAGCCATACAAGATATTCTTCAACCTGCACACTAGTTTCTCCTTCCCTTTTACCTCATATCCTTGTTGTTGTTGCATATATATCTCTTCTTCCAAATCCCCATGGAGAAAGGATGTCTTTACATCTAACTGCTCAAGATGCAAATCTTCAGCTGCTACTAGACTCAAAATAGTTCTGATTGAAATCATTTTAACAATAGGAGAAAATATCTCATCAAAGTCTATACCCTTTTTCTGTGCAAACCCCTTCACCACAAGTCTAGCCTTATACCTTTTTCTACCTCCATCTTCTTCCTTCAACCTGCAAACCCATTTATCCTGCAATGTTGTTTTACCTGCGGGCAACCTTACTAAGTCCCAAGTTTGGTTATGTACCAAGGAGTCCATCTCTTCTTCATGGCTAGCTCCCACTTCTTCCTAGTTTCTACCTGCACTGCTTCTTCATAACATTCTGGTTCACCAGAATCAGTCAACAATACATAATATAATGAAGAAGAGTATTGTTTAGGGGATCTACTTATCCTGGTAGATCTTCTAACACCACTTTCAGTGTTTGAGGTGCATGTTTTTGTTGTGTTGTTGTTGTTATGGTTGTTGATCATTATGATTTTCAGGCACCTTTGCTTTTTTTGTGATCTCATCAAGCACTGTGTATTCTCTATTTTCTTTTTCTTGTTTCTTTTCCTACATCTGATCCTTATACAAAACCTTTTCATTGAACATGACATCTCTTCTCCTAATGATTTTGTGATTTTCATAATTATATAAGTGATAACAAAAATCATTAACACCATATCCAATAAAGGTACATTTCTTTTATTTTGCCTCAAGCTTTGTTCTATTTTCTTTATTAATGTGGACAAAGGCTTCACAATAAAAAATATTCAAAAATTAGTAGTTTATCTTTTTACCTGTCCATGCCTCCTCTGGAATACCTCCATCCAAGGAACTCGAAGGCCCTTTGTTTATTAGATAAACAATAGTATCTACATCATCTGCCCAAAATTGTAAAGGCAATCCTGCATACAATCTCATGCACCTTGCACGCTCCATGATTGTCCTGTTCATCCTTTTTGACACACCGTTTTCTTGTGGTGTTCCTAGAACTGTCTTCTCTATGCAAATTCCATGCTCTGAACGGTACTTATCAAACTCTTTGCTACAATATTCACCTTCATTATCTGATCTGAGACACTTCAACCTTTTTCCTGTCTCATTTTCAGCCAAAGCTTTCCATTTCTTGAAAGTATCAAATACATCAAATTTATTTCGAATACAATAAATCCAAATTTTTTCTGGTTGCATCATCAATAAAAGTAACATAAAAACGAGAGTCACCAAGAGATTATACCTGAGCAGGTCCCCATACATCTATATGCACAAGCTCTAATTTTTCACTCTTATTTTCTTTCCCAACTCTGAGGAATCTATTTTCCATAAACACAATTCTCATAGAATTCCAAATGAACATGCTTCAAAACTGGCAATAAATTTTTTGAATGAAGAATCTGCATCCCCATCTCACTATGTGCTTAGGCCTTTGGTGCCACAATGTTTTATTTGCTCCTGTAGAGGTTAAATCATTAACAAAATTAGAAATACCGTTGCACAAATACAATGTACCAACCTTTTCTCCTTTTATTATTACCAGGGCTCCTTTAGTGACCTTCCAGGTTTTATCTGTAAAAGTAGTTACACAACCTTCACCGCCCAACTGCCCTGTTGAAATTAGATTTTTCTTCAGATCTGGAACATGCCTTACCTCCTTCAATAGCCATTGGTTTCCATTCTGCTGTTTTATGAAAACTTTACCCATTCCAATGATTTACAGGATTTATCATAACCCAAATTAACCTGTCCAAAATCTCCTTGAACATAATCATGAAAATGTTTCCTATCAGGTGTGGCATGGAATGAGGCCCCTGAATCTATCACCCAAGCATCAATAATATTTTCTAAAGAAAGAATCAAATCATCTTGCAACACATCACTTGTCACATTCACTTCATGATTGTTTTCTTTTTGCGCGTCTCCTTCTTTTCCCTTCTGAGACTTATAGTCTTTCTTCAGGTGTCCTTTCTTCCTGCATTTACAACACACTATCCACAATCTAGACATAGATCTACCTTTCCTTGACTTACTGCAATATTCTAGGCTCTTCCCTTTTTCCATTTTTCTTCCCCCTAGTCTCTGCAATCAAAGCATTACCTGATGTCTCACCGGAGCTTTTCCGTCACATTTCCTCGCTAAGGATTGCACCGACAACATCTTCAAACTTTAAAGTACTAGATCCAAAGATAGAGTTACTAATGGACATAAGTAAACCATTCCAAATTTCTGGCAATGAGCACAAAAATAACAGAGCCCTAACTTCATCATCAAAATTTACCCTTATAGAACTTAACTAACTAGTAACCATATTAAATTCATTTAAATGATCAACAACAGATCCACCTTCTGACATCTTCATATTAAATAAATGCTTCATAATAAATACCTTATCTGAGGCTGAGGTTTTTTCATACAGTTTTGCCAATGCTGACATTAAACCCTCTGTTGTCGTTTCCTTTGAAATATTAAAGGCTATAGACACTGCTAGGCACAAGCGTATTGTTCCAAGTGCCTTTTTGTCGAGAATATTCCATTATGTTTGTATCATACTTGTCGGCTTCTTTGTATTTCTGCTCAATGGTAGGTACAAATATTTCTGATACAGATAATCTTCCATCTGAATCTTCCACAGCTAGTAGTTTTGGTCGTTAAATTTTTCGACCCTAAACCTACCATCTTCCATCATTGCTCCCACTTGAACCAGGAACCCTTCTCTCATGCGAGTTTATCAGCCAAATAGACCTTCGACTCTGATACGAGTTGTTACAAAATTATATATTACAAAGCAATGGAACACATAAAATATTGCAAAAATATAAACACGGAAAACACATAATACAAGATAAAGACACAGATATACGTGGTTCACCCAATTTGGGCTACGTCCATGGAGAAACAACTAGTCCTTCCTTTATATTATCTAGCAAAATGAAGAGATACAACCTACAACAAATCTGTTGTAATTTCCTCTTCCCTCTCACACAATCTCTTCCCTCTCTTTCTCGCTCATAATACACAGATCTCCATAGTTGTAATAGAATTCCCTCATATATAGCGAGGGGTTTCCTTCTAGGTCAAAAGAACCTAAATTAAACATAAATTCTACCGTCAGATCATTCGCCTAATGAACGACTTAGATTGACTACGAAATTACAATATTTTACAAGGCAATTTTACGTTTGTTTTTAGCTTTGGGGGTGCTTCCCCGAAACCCCCATTGGGGGGGCTCATATAAATCGTTGTCACCCCCCCTGGACCCCCTGGTGGCGAACAAACCGGCGGCGTTGCCGCCCCATTATGAACTAGGGTCCAATGTGGAAATACCTTTGAATAAAGAAGATAATCATGCTCCACACCCAACATTTTGAATATAACCAACTTCCTTCAATTGTGGATGATTTGTTCCATAAATGAACATCAAAAGTTCAACCATTTCCATGATTTGTATAGTGCAGCAAACCATCAAAGAGACACATTAACACAGTGTTTTGATGAAGAAGTTCACCCCTTCTAGACTACATCTCCTTGGTCCAACTTCCATGGCTTGGGCCTTTGTATTAGCTAAATGTGGCAAAGATGTTTTTTACAAAACT
This sequence comes from Pinus taeda, assembly GCA_000404065.3. NCBI lineage: Eukaryota > Viridiplantae > Streptophyta > Pinopsida > Pinales > Pinaceae > Pinus > Pinus taeda. The sequence continues at coordinate 150,175 of APFE030213445.1, read as the reverse complement.
CTGTGGCTCCTGATACCTGCACCAATGTGTTCGGAAGGTCCAAATTAGCCAAGAACACTTCTTTCTGAGCTCAATTTGGTCGAAAATTGCTTAAGTTATGCTGCATTCAATTATTTCCTAGGAATCCTCGCTAAATATGGAGAGACTTCAGTTAAGTCCACAAAACTGGCAGTTTCCGCCGAATTTGGAGCACCGCCAATTTCACTGCCAACTTAATCCAAACTTTAAGAGGGCTTAATTATATCTTTAAACAGAATTAGTTTAATAAAACGTTATTAACGCCAAGTGTTATCCGTTCGTTGGCCCTCGGTCACGTACTTGTAGTTGCATGGGTGGTGGCTGGCTGACAGGGCTAGCTCCCACCACCCCTGTCGTCAGACTTAACTGCACATTTAAATAGTGGTTCACGACAATAATTTACAAACCTTCTGGCGGTGGTCCAACAGTAAAGCATGGAATTCGGGTGGGGGAGGTTACAGGTTCAAACTCGCCTCCGCCCAACACATATATGTTTACCATAATATATATATGCCATATGATATTCAAACTTTGGATATAGTTCAAATTTAATTTGAGTGTGCAGATTTAATAAATAATGTTTAATATTTATAGTTAAAAAACTATATAATATAAATAATAATTATATATAAATATAATAGTATTTAAATGAAAACAAATTTCAATTCCACCTTGGAGCCAACTAGGCAATTTCCCCTTCACACAACCACACTAGCGAATCCGGATGTGACACTTGACACAACCCCATTGGGTGAAAACAGAAGAAGATTCCCCTTAATGTCTAGACTGCGAACTGGACTACCATGTCATCATTTTGTCCCATTCTGCAATTTTTTTAGATGTTTAGGAAAACGAACAGCAAGCCTTTTCTCCTTCATCCGACTCCGTTATCAATGAAAGAAATTGCGTTGTGATCGTCTTGACGAGACAGATGCAGTCATACAGTTTTCGATCCAATCTGAGAAATGTGATTTTTTAGCTAAATACTGAGCACTTGGTCATTCCTCCCCACTATAAGCCATTTGGACCCCAAAAGGTATTACCAACTATTCAGCAAGTGAGGGTATATCTCCCTCACCTTTTTGGTCTGCAACCATTTGGGTTGAGAAGGCTTTTGTCCCTTGAGTCCCACTCTAAGGTATTTGACATCCCCTCTCTTTGAAGTTTTAGTTCTTTTGTTAAGTATGAGTTCTTGTTGAAGCTCATCTAGATATTCTGGCAAGAAATTATCTATTGATGGAAATTTAACATGCTCTCCTTGATCATCAATCAAAGGAGGCTCAAACAATCTCAAATTCTCAACATTAACAACAGAGTATATTTGCATGTACGGAGGCAAATCAAGCTTGAATGCATTATTACCAATATTTTCCAGAATTTTAAAAGGACCATAACGGATTGGTTTCAGATTTTTACCTTCCCCTTGAAATCTCTCTTTGCTAATATATATAACCAAACTTCGTCGCCAACTTGAAATTTGTGATCAATTCGGTGTTTGTCATGCCTTACCTAGTAGTTGCTTTGACTTTTCTCAAGCTAGTCTTGCACTGTATAATGTATCAACTGAATTTGCTTTATGAACTTCCTTGCCTTATCGATGTCACTGTGACCTTTGATAGCAAGATATTTTTCAAAGATGAAGTCTAATGGCGATCTTGGAAAGGATCCATAACATGCCTCAAATGGCGATGTGTTTGTGGAAGAATGCTTTGCCCTGTTGTATGCATGATGTATGTAATGCAACTGTTCATCCCACAACTTGGGATGTTTTCTGCAATATCCTCTAAGAAGATGAATAACTGTTCTATTGACCACCTTGGTTTTCCATCTATTTATGGATGAAAGGTTGTACTCTTCTTCAACTTTGTGTCCATCATGTCCCATAAATTTGACCGAAAATTCCCAACAAATCGAGAATCTCGATCACTTACAATAGAAGTAGGAAGACCAAAATTAACCCAAATGTTTTCAAAGAAAAGTTGAGTTGTTTGTTCAGCTGTAATTTTATTTTTACATGGTGTTAGTATGCACATCTTGTTGAACCTATATACAACTACATACAAGTAATCAAGACCTCCTATAAAGTCCATTGAGATACTCTCCCATGGAAGTGAAGGTATTGGAAGTGGAGTGTATAAACCAAGTTTCCTATTATTAGGATTACTTGTAGCACATAAAGAACATCCTCTTATGAAACGAGAAACATTATCCAACATGCGTGGCCAATAACAATACCTTTGAAAATTCATTATTGTCTTGCCTACACCAAAGTGTCCAGCAATCAATGAAGTGTACGCCTCTCTTATGATATTGTTTCTTTCTCCCTGTGGAATACACAACTTGCCCAAGTGAAACAACAAAATGTTATGTACAAGATAATCCAACTCTTCTATTTGGTTTCCTTGACTCAAGCTTGCATATACTTCTTGAAATTCACTATCATTTGCATATTGTTCTATGTAACTTTCATGCAAAACATAATTATGCTTTAGTATAACAGAATAATTTACAATAGGCCTTGAAATCATATTAGCTACCTTATTGTATATTCCCTTTTTATACCTGATAACCAAATGAAATTGTTGTAGAAAACCCATCCAACTGAAATGGCGTGATTGTTGCAACTTTGACTCTGACTGTAAATACTGCAATGGTTGATGGTCGGTATGGATGATGGTCTCCTTCCCCATCAAGTAGTGCTTCCATTTCTTAACACTTTGCACCAATGCATAAAGTTCTTTGTCATATGTGGGATAGTTAGTTACAACTCCATTAAAAATTTCTGAATGAAATGAAATGGGCTTACCATGCTACAATAAAACTTCTCCCATCGCATAATCGTGTGCATCTGTTTGAATCTCGAATGGCTGTCTAAGATCCGGAAGTGCTAATACCAGTGTTGAACTTATCTTTTGCTTCAAAGCATCAAATGCTTTTTGCTGTACATCTTCCCAGTGGAAGACTTTCTTGACACTTGTCAATGCATGTAATGGAGCTTCAATAGAAGAAAAATTAGCAATAAACTTTCTCCAATATTGTGTTACCCCCAAAAATCTTCTTACCTCTATAACTATATTGGGCTTGGGCCAATTCAGAATGACCTCAACCTTAGAGGGGTCTAGCTTCAGTTCACCTCATCCAACAATGTGTCCCAAATACACCAAAGAAGTCTTACCAAATTTACACTTCGACATCTTTAAAAACAACTATTTTTTTCTCAAGACATCAAGTACTTTGTTTACATGCATGACATGTTCATCTATTGACTTGTTGAATATGAAGATATCATCTAAGTAGACAATGAAAAAATCATCTAAAAGATGGTCTCAACACATCATTCATTACTCTCATGAAAGTAGTTGGAGCATTTGTAAGACCAAAAGGCATAACAAGCCACTCAAACAATCCTTGTTTAGTTTTAAATGTAGTTTTCCAAATGTCTTCTTTAGCTACCCTATCTTCATGATAACCACTTCGTAAATCTAACTTAGTGAAATATTTTGCATACCTCAACTGATCAAGAAAATCATCAATTCTTGAGAGTGGATAATGATTCTTTACCATGATTTTATTCAGTGCACGGAAATCCACACACATGCACCAAGTGACACTGTTTTTTGGCACCAAGATAATGGGCAAACCACATGGCGAAGTAGATGGGTGTATGATACCTTTGCTCATCAATTCTTGAATTTGATTTTTGATTTCCAAACTCTCCATAATAGACATGCGATACATGCCAATGTTCGGAAGTGGAATATCCTATTGCAACTGAATCTCATGTTGAATTACCCTCTTGGGAGGTAACCCCTTTGGTTCCTGAAACATCTCACCATGCTTGCTTACCAGATCAAACAAATCAGCTTTCAATTTATCATCACAAACTTCAAAAGATTCACAAGCAATATCATTCTTTTTCTTGATCATGAGAAGCACAAAATTTTTACTTGCATTTACTAGTCTCTTCATCTGCCCTGCATTAACCAAATAAATATTCAGCTTTTTGCGATGGGCTCTCACTATGTACTCCACCCCATTCTTGAGCAATATGTATTTGTTGTCATGGCAATAAAATACTGCTTTTCTATCATACAAATAAGGACTACCCAAAATGATTCCTGAGATGTCAAGTGGAACTACATCTAACTCAACTTCATCAATGAACTTTTCAGTAATGGCGAACTTGAATAAACACTCCCTTGTAACCTATAAGTTTGCATTGTTTACTATCCAACCAAATGGATATGGCTTGTGATGAGGTATAGTTTCAAGGTTTTGTTTTCTAACCAACTCTTCTGAAATCAAGTTTGATCGTGAACAACTATCAAATAATGCATCAATCTTTGTATGATTTGAAATCACTCTAACATGAAACAACTCTATTCTTGACTCTTCATTTGGAGTGTTGTTTTGATTATGTGATGAACTAGTGCTTGCAACATATTCTTTTCCTTTTGTAACCATGGCTGAAATCTTGGTCTCATCACTAGAATCTGAACCAAGGTCATGTTGTGTGGTAGTTGTCGTCTTTTGTTTTCCCTTATTGTTTTGTTTCTTAGGCCTTAATTCAGGATGCAGTTTCCAACAGTGGGTTTCATCATGCCTATCTTTGGAACATTGCTTGCATGTGATTTTCTCCCCTTATTTCTTCACACTTGCATTCTTCTTTCCCTTCCATTTTCCACCCTTCTCTTTCTCCTTACCCTTGAATGGCTTCCTCTTACTACCCTATTCGTGAATGCTCTTTCCTCTAGGTTCAAAGTGCGTGGCTTGCACACATACCTCATCTAAATTGTTTGGGTTAATCATAAGGATAGCATGTTTCAAATAGGAATGTAAACCCCAACATATTTCAACAGTGTATCTTGGGAATTCAAATTCACTCCTAATAACAAAGCCCTTTTTCTAAAATCCTATGTATAATCTTGGACTATTTGGCCTTTAAGCTGCCTAAAATTTTGCCAACTCATAATGGCTTTCTGCATATAGGCTAAAGGATAAAATTGTCTTTTAATTACAGACACGAATTCAACCCAAGTGATGGATATCTTACCATGGATTCTCATTTCCTCTTGTGTCTTTGCTTCCCACCATACTAATGCAACTCCTTCTAGCCTCAGTGAAGCCAACCGAATCTTTATGTCGTCTTCTTGAAGGTTATGAAGTTTGCAGTATAGCTCCAACTCTCAAATCGAGTTGTCCAACTTTTCTACATTCACCTCTCCATTGTACATGGGAAGTTCGAATTTTATGTCGAATTTCAGTAATGGAGTTTTTCCTTTTGGGGTTTTGGAATGAGTATGGGCAGTTTCAGTGGTGGTAGTGGAATATGATGTTGTGTGAGATGATGAATATGATGAGGATGGTGGAGATGGATGTGGATTTCCACCATTCCCTTTGGAATCCTTCTTCACATATTTTTTGTCCTTTGAGCTTCATTCTCCATGTGGACGTTTAGAACTCTCTCCAACCATTCTGGTGTTCTTCTCTTCATAGAGGACTTTAAGCATCTCTGTCAAAGTCTATAAATCTTTCTTGAATTCTTCCACTTTTGAAGAGGGACCTTGAGGCTCTCTTTCTCCAGACATTATGGCTATGGATTCAGGTTCAGAAATTTGTACTGATTGTACCTCTTCAATCTCAATTGAAGGCAAAACTTGAGGAGCTTCAAGTGCAACTGGATTTGGACCTTTGGGTGGTGGATATTGTGGCCTTGTGGCTCTCGTTCCTTTGGGAATTACCTCAGGCATTGCAACCAAAATCTTCCCTTCTCCTCTCTGTAATTTTAACCTTGTAAGCATCACAATTTTGCAACCATTAAAATCCTAATTGCACAAACTCAAGCAATCAAGCAATTCAACCTTGGGCTCAGATACCAACTTGATATGTTTTTGTATGATTAGTTTTGTTGTGCTAATAACAATTACAAATTTATAAACGTGTGCTTGCTTCTTTCTTTTTGGGCTGAGGCTTCCTTAGTTGTTGGTGTTTATAAATAGGTAACTTTCCTTAAGTTAAACAAGACATTCATGAGCAAAATAGCTTAAAAAATGAATAATGAACAACAAACATGTACAGTGTAGCAAACCATAAAAAGGACACATTAACACAATGTTTTGATGAAGGAATTCACCCCTCTTGGGCTACATCTCCTTGGTCTAGCTTCCATGGTTTGGGCCTTTGTATTAGCTCAATGTGGAAAACAATGTTGTTTACAAAGCTTTATGGCTCCTGATACCTACACAAATGTGTTCAGAAGGTCCAAATTAGCCAAGAACACTTCTTTCTGAGCTCAATTTGATCAAAAATTGCTCAAGTTATGTTGCATTCAATTTTTTCCTAGGAATCCCCGCTAAACCTGGAGAGACTCCAGTTAAGTGCGCCAAAACTGGCAATTTCTGCCGAATTTGGCGCGTCACCAATTTTACCACCAACTTAATATGAACTTTAAGCGGGCTTAATTAAAGCTTTAAACGGAATTATTTTAATTAAACGTTATTAATGCCAAGCGTTATCCGTTCACTAGCCCTTAGTTGCGTCGGGGTGGTGGCTGGCACGTAGGGCTGGCTCCCACCACTCTCGTCGTCGGACTTAACTGCGCATTTAAATAGTGGTTCACGGAAATAATTTACAAACCTTACGTCGTTGGTCCAACGATAAAGCATGGAATTCGGGTGGGGGAGGTAATGGGTTCAAACTTGCCTCCGCCCAACCCATATATTTTTACCATTATATATATATATATATATATATATAATTATATATATATATATAAATATATATATATAATATATATATATTATATATATAATATATATATATATAAATATATATATATATATATATATATATATATATATAATATAATATATATATATAGTTAAAAACTATATATATAAATAATAACTATATATAATATATAATAATATTTAAATAAAACAAATTTGAATTCCACCTTGGAGCCAACTAGGCAATTTCCCCTTCACACAACCACACTGGCGAATCTAGAGGTGACACTTGTCACAACCCCATTGGGCGAAAACTGAAGAAGGTTCCCCTTGCTATCTAGATTGCTAACTAGACTGCCATGTCATCATTTTGTCCCATTCTGCAATTTTTTTCGTTGTTTAGGAAAACGAACAACCGGCCTTTTCTCCTTCATCCAGACTCCGTTTTTATGAAAGGAATTGCGTTGCAATCATCTTGAAGAGATGGACATAGTCGTGCAATTTTCGAGCCAACCTGAGAACTTTTATTTTTGAGCTAGTTATTGAGCACCTGGTCATTCCTCCCACTAGAAGCCTTTTGGAACCCAAAATATACTATCAATTGTTCAGCAAGTGAGGGTACAACTCCCTCACCTTTTCAGTCTGCAACCATTTGGCTTAAGAAGGCTTTTGTCCCTTGAGTCCCACTCTAAGGTATTCAACATCCCCTCTCTTTGAAGTTCTGGTTCTTTTGTCAAGTATGAGATCTTACTGAAGCTCATCTAGATATTCTGGGGAGAAATCATCTATTGATGGCAAATGAACATGCTCTCCTTGATCATCAATCAAAGGAGGCTCAAACAATCTCAAATTATCAACATTAACAACATAGTATATTTGCATGTAAGGAGGCAAATCAAGCTTGAATGCATTATTACCAATCTTTTCCATAATAACTCATAGTTCCCTTCATGTGTTCTAAAATTTGCTTTGGAAATGTCTTATTTTCTTAATTTGGTCTAGTGTTATCTTGATTTAAGATCAAGCTTTGTAAATTAAGTGGATCCATAAAGCTCATTTAATAACTCATTAATATTTGGGATAGAGAATTTATCTTTAATGGTAAAAAAAATTAGATCTTTATAATCAAGACACATCCTCCAAGAATTGTGTTTTTTTTTCTCACCATCAATATTGGAGATAAAAATGAACTCCTACCAGGTTGAATAATACCTAAATATATAATGTCTTGTGCCATTTTCTCAATCTCCCCTTTTCTCTAATGAGAATCTCTATAATGCATTTTATTATGAGGAACATTCTCATGTATTAGTTTGCTTGATGTTCATGATCTCTAAATGGAGGTAGACTTTTAGTAATTTCTTGGAAGACTGTATTGTGCTTTTCTAAGGTGCATTCTAATTTATCTAGAATATTTTTGTTTTCTTTCTTAAGTTCCATAGAATAAAGTTTAACCACAACTCCCTTGCTAGCATTTTTCGGGATCTTTTCCATTATATGAGTGTTGATGATTTGAGGCTAGATTTCAACCCTTTGAGTTCAAATTAAATTCCTTCCCATTCTAATTTTATAAAAATTTGTTATTGTTTGTAGAAATTATACCTAAAGTTCTTAACTATTGAACGCCTATAACAACATCTACACCTTTAATGGTGACCTTCTTTTGTATGATTAATTTTGTTGTGCTAATAGCAATTATAAATTTATAAACATATGCTTGCTTCTTTGTTTTTGTGCTAAGGTTTCCTTAATTGTTGGTACTTATAAACAAGTAAATTTCCTTAAGTTAAACGAGACATTCATCAGCAAAATATCTTCAAAAATCAATAATAAAAAACAAACATGTATAGTGCAGCAAACCATCAAAGAGACACATTAACATAATGTTTTGATAAAGGAGTTCACCCCTCCTCGACTACATCTCCTTGGTCTAGCTTCCATGGCTTGGGCCTCTGTATTAGCTCAATTTGGCAAAATGTTGTTTACAAAGCTCTATGGCTTCTGATACCTGCACCAATGTGTTCAAAAGGTACAAATCTGGGGGGGAAGGGTACAGGTTCAAACCTGCATCTGCCACACCATATATTTTTCAATAATATAATATACATATAATATATATATATATGCATATGAAAATCAACTTTGGATATACAACTTTAGATATAGTTCGGATTTAATTGAATGTTCGGGTTTAATAAATAAATGTTTCATATTTAAATATATAAAATATATTTAAAAAACTATATAAGTAATAACTATATACTATAAAATATATAATAATATTTAAATAAAAACAAATTTGAATTCCACCTTGGAGCCAATTAGGCAATTTCCCCTTCACACAACCACACCGTTGAATCCGGAGATGGCACTTGTCACAACCCCATTGGACGAAAATTGAAGAAGATTCCCCTTGCTAACTGGACTACTAACTGGACTACCATGTCATCATTCTATCCCATTCTGCAAATTTTTTAGTTGTTTAAGAAAACGAAAAGGAGGGCTTTTCTCCTTCATCCGGACTCCGTTTTTTATGAAACAAATTGCGTTGCGATCGTCCTGACGAGACATATGCAGTCGTATAGTTTTCGAGCCAATCTGAGAACTTTTATTTTTGAGCTAAATACTGAGCACCTAATCAAATGGGAATGGCATACATTGGACTTTCCAAACTCAAGAAAAATATTATTTTGTAATTACACACACCTCCCCCTTAGTAAGGCACTCAAGATTTTTAAAAACTTACCACAGGGTCAAGAAGGAATTTTTTATTTTATTTTTTTTTTACTTAATATCGAATCAACATATGGGATTGATGCACGAGAGGCTCTGCAACTTAAACTAGGGTTAGGGTTTTGACGTTGGGCACCATGGCGGGACGCGCAGGTGGGAGTGCTACTCCCTCCTACAGTCAAGTAGTTACAGATAGAAGCAAGGACGCGGGAAAGCAACGTTTTAAGAAGCCTCTGGAGAAGGCAACAGGGGCAAGTTACACGAACACATTGGGACGACACAGACCTCATGAACAAGAAGGGAAGCAGGAGGAAGCTATTAAGGAAAAGGAGAAAGGGGATAGCAGTCAAATACCTACTTCTATAAGGTTCTGCAAACCTAAGTCGAACACCATTCCTCGGGTCATCTTGAGCAACCCTGTGCTACAAGCGCATAGGGATCATATGACGAAACATGTGGTCATCTGCAAATTCATGGGAATATGGCCGACGGAGAGGGAATTGCATGTCTGGATAAGGAGCCACTGGAAGCCAAAGGGGGAAATACACCTTCATCTGGGATCCAAGGGCTTTTTCATAGTAGTATTCACAAGCCTAGAGGATAAAGACAGAGTGTTTGAAGGAGGACCATATTTCTACATTGTTGCAGGCCTCTACATGCGACCATGGATAATGAACTTTGTTCCAGAACGGGAGACATTTTCATCGGTACCGGTATGGATCAGACTATACTCCCTTCCTCTAGATTGTTGGTTACCAGAATCGATGAAAACAATAGGCAACAAACTAGGGCATTTTCTAAAGATCTCATATGCGACTCTAAAAGGAAAATACACCTCCTTCGCCTGGATCTGTGTGGAAATGGACTTATCTGGAGCACTTCTGGATGTGATAATTTTAGAAGTATACGATGAAGAATGGGTACAGGTGGTGGACTATGAGCACATCCCATTTAGGTGTCGCAAATGCCATGAGCATGGGCATCTATATAGAGACTACCCAATAAACAACAATGAGACAAATGTGAAAACCACTGTGGATAAAATCCTGAGGGTTTTACCAAGGTTGGGGGCAAAGGGAAAGGCGGAAAGAGGCCGCAAAAGAAGATCAATGAGGAAAGACAACCGAGCCATAATAGCTTTAAGATCCTAGAAGAAGAAGAAGGAAACAAACTAGGAAATGAAGAACATTATCATCGAGAAGGAAAGGGATGACAACATGGAAGATATCATAGAAAACATGATGGAGATAAATAGGGACCATTAGATGACTCAAAGTGAGGCGGGAACGGAGGACCATGAACTGCAGGAGATTCTAGATAGGTAAAATCTGGATCTAGAGAAATTTATGGAACAAGGAACGACCAAAGGAGCGGACTCCCTGCCAAAAGAGGAATATGACAGGGTTCAACAACTCTTCCTATGGAGATAAAAAACGAAGGGAACTGAAGTCAAAAGAAATCATGAAAGCCAGGAACATAGAGGGGTCAAAATGATGGAAGAGACACAGGCACAATCTCCAAAGAACCCAGACAGGAAAAGAGGAAGAAAAAGACAGAAGGAGTTGCTGAACAAATGTGGGAAACTATTGATTAACTTAGGTAAGATGAAAGAGCTTACCAGTTACTCCTTTACAAACCTCTCTTAATGAAGCTTACAACCTGGAATATTAGAGGCATAGGAAATAGAAGGAAACAAAGAAATCTCAATACTAGAATAAGAGAAGAAAAACCAGATATGGTTTTTATTCAAGAAACAAAATGTTTGATGGATAAGATTAGAGAAATTCATAATAAATGGCTAATCAAGTATGAGTATATAGAGGTTAAAGCAAAAAACTCAGTGGGGGGAATTCTCACGCTGTGGGATCCACATAAATTTGGAATCCTGGATGATGAGGCATCTAGGAACTATCTTTCTTTGGTTTGTCAACCTTTAGGTGATAAGGAGATATACATGATCACAAATGTCTATGGACCTCAAAAGCAAGAAGACAAACTCAAGCTTCTCACCTCCCTTGAGGAACTAAGAGCAAGACACCCTAATATGCCCTGGATCGTTGCAGGAGATTTCAATATGATAAGATCTCTTACAAAGAAAAAAGGTTGTATCAGACAGCTAGGCAGAGACTCCATGGCCTTCCAGAAATTCATAATGAACATGGGGTTTGTGAACACTAGAACAATAAATGGGACCTTCACCTAGAAAAACAAAAGGGGAGGAGCTTCACAAGTCACATCTAGACTAGATAGATTTATTATCTCAGAGGACCTCTTTCTCTCAGGCCCTGCCATAACAACTTCTATTCTTCCCTTTGGAGGTTCGGATCATTGGCTTGTATAGCTGGAAGCAACTTTTATGGGTACACCAAGAAACATACCTTTCAGGTTTGAGAATGCCTGGCTCTCTCATCCTGAACTCAACAGTAATATTGACAAATGGTGGAGAGAGGATCTAAACATTCAAGGCACTAGAATGTTCCTGCTCCAACAGAAACTTAAACATATCAAATCCAAGCTTAAAGGTTGGAACAAAAATGAATTTGGCAATATCTTCAAAGCTAAAAGAGAAGTTGAGCAGAAACTCCAGGAGATCAATCCAATCAACATCACAGAGGGCTTTACAGAGGAACGAAAAAAGCTAGCTGATTCTTTGCAAGAAGAATCGGAAGAACGGTGCTTGCAAGAGGAGATTTTCTAGAGACAGAAGTCAAGGATACAATGGATTAAAGAGGGAGAAAGAAACACGAAGTTCTTTCATAAATCCACAATGGATCACAGGGCACACAACAGAATCAAAAAGCTCAAAGACCCTCAAGGGAGAGAAATCATCTCTCACATAGACATGGAATCTCTCCTTGTACAACATTTCCTCAGTATTACGGAGGACCCTCTGGGGGATAGATCCAGGTTCATCAACCATTTCACTCAATATATCCCTCAGCTGGTTACCAGAGAAGATAACCCAAAGTTAACATGCCAGTGTCAGAAGAGGAGGTCAGTGAAGTGATCAATGAAATGCAAAATGGAAAAGTTCCAGGCCCGAATGGGTTCAATGTAGACTTCTTCAAAGCATGTTGGAAAATAGTCAAACAGGATATCCTCGAGGTGGTGGAAGACTCAAGAAGATCCAAAAAGGTTCTGAAGGCATTTAATGCTTCCTTCATAACTTTGATCCCAAAAAAGGAAAATGCCATGACTCTGGATGGCTTCAGACCCATAGCCTTATATAATGTGGTATATAAAATTATTTCCAAGGTGATCACCAATACACTCAAGCCCCTTTTACCACCTCTCATCTCGGAGGAGCAAACAGGCTATGTGGAAGGAAGACAAATCCTCAATAATATCATCCAAGCTCATGAGGTGGTACACTCTCTCAAAAGCAACAAACAAGCTGGTATGGTCATTCAACTAGACCTAGCGAAAGCTTATGACAAGCTAAGTTGGTCTCACACCCTCCAGAGGTCTCAGACAAGGGTATCCACTCTCACCCTTCCTCTTTGTTCTCATGATGGAAGGGCTTGGTAGAGCAATTAAAATGGCTAATGCTGAAGGAAGAATCCAGGGCATCAAACTCACCTTGGATGGAGTGGCAAACACACATTAGCAATTTGTGGATGAACACAATGCTACAAGGTTTACCTACAGTCAAGGAATCCAGAACAATCAAACAAATTTTGAATGAATTTGCTATGGTTTCTAGCACAGAGGTAAGCCTCAACAAATCAAAAGTTTTTTTCTTTAACACTGACATTGCTATTCAAAGAAATATCACCATAAATCTTGGGTTTCAAAGGGACTAGCTACCTTCCAAGTATCTGGGCATACCTCTCACAGATAAACCTCTCAGCAAGGAAGTGTGGGAGCCAATTATAAATAAACTATATGACAAGATCTTAAAATGGACATGCAGGTCTTTAAACTTGGCGGGGCGCCTTGTGCTCACACAGGCTGTCCTGCAGGCCATTCCTATATTTATGTTCTCAACTCTTCCTACTCCTAAAGGAGCTAAGCAGTAGATCAGGAGCATACAAAGGGACTTTCTATGGGGCAAAGGAGAAGAGAAAAAGAAATGGGCTTTAGTAGCCTAGGACAAGATCTGCAAACCAAAGAGCCACGGTGGCTTGGGGCTTCATGATCCTGAAACCATCAACAAGGTTTCGAGAGCTAAACTCTGGTGGAGATGGATCAAAGAATCGGCAACTCCCTTGGCTAAGCTTTGGAAACAAAAATATGCCAAGAATTAGCAGGAGAAATATCACATTAGAATGTCAAGGCACATTAAGGGTTCCAAAATATGTAATGTACTTGTTTCGATTAATAAAAAGCTCCATTCTTACTTGACAAAAAAAAAAAAAGGAATTTTTTTGGGATGACCCTAAATTTGATATTCAAAGTGTGTGGAAGAATGTTTGGTTTGTTAACAAAATTATAAGTTGAGACAATTAAGACCCAGGGTCTATTACAACCTTTAGCCATTCCAAGTCAACATTGAGAGGAGTTCTCAATGGATTTTATCATAGGTTTAGCTAAGTATGAAGGAAAGTGTTTCATCATGGTGGTAGTTGATGGACTTACCAAGTACGCACACCTTTGTGCATTATATCATCCTTTTAAAGCCAATACAATTGTTATTGCATTTATGGAAACAATTCAAAATCTATGTGGAAGCCCAAAGATTATTGTAAGTGACAAAGATCCCATTTTCAGTGGAAATTTTTGGACGAAACTATTTTCTTGTCTTGGTACTCAATTATCTCATATCTCATCTTATCATCCTCAATCTGACGGGTAAATTGAGATAATGAACAAATGTTTGGAAGGATATCTTCGTTGCTTTGTATCAAATAAATAAACACAATGGTTCAAGTGGTTACCTCTATTTGAGTGGCGGTATAACACTTCCTTCCATAGTGCAGTAAAAATTACACCATTTATGGCACTTTATGGATATCATCTACCATCCAACACATCATCTTTAAGAGAAAATTCTAAGGTTCAAGCAGTGGAAGATCACATCGAGCATCAACAACAAGTTATCCAACTCTTAAAGGATAACCTCACTTTGGCGCATAATTGAATGAAACAACATGCATATCAACATCGCAGTGAAAGAAGTTTTGATGTAGGCAACTAAGTATCTTTACAGCTACAAATATACAAAAAAATGTCCCTTAAGAAACCTAAGAAGGATACTAAATTATCACCCAAGGACTATGGTCCCTACAAGGTGTTGCATATTGGTACTATGGCAAACAAATTGGAATTGTGTCTTGCATATTCCCGAGTACACCAAGTTTTCCATGTTTCATGCTTAAAGAAGGTTATCGATGACAAGATCCCAGTTCAAACAGTATTGTCAGAACTTGACGAAGAAGGAAAAATCATATATGAGCCTGTAGGAGTCATGGAAACAAGAACCCGACAATTATGGAATCAATTAATTTCGGAGTATCTCATTAAGTGGAGGAACTTGCCCATTGAAGATTCCACATGGGAGGATGATAATTTTATACATAAGCATCCAGAACTACTCAAGCGTTGAGGACAACAATTATTTGAAGAAGAGGGGCATGTTAGGTCCCTATAATACTAGTGTATTCCCCTTATTGTTATTATTAGTGTAGCCCCCTATTGTTATTGTTGTGCCCATGTATCCCCCATGTTGTTATTATTGTGCCCCATAGAAGCCCAATATTGTTATTGTTGTTCCCTTACATTATTATTGTTATGTAGGCTCTGATTATATTGTGACCCCTTAGACTCCTATATATACTGAGGAAGTCTTATCATTTGAATCATCTAATAATTGTTCATTTATGTAATGTAAAGGAGGTTTCCCCCTCGAAGAGACTAATTTTTAAGTCATTGATCTATCTTTTCTTCTATTTTGTGAGTTGGTTGCATAACATTGGGAAGTTAATGAAAGTGTTGCATACAGTTTCATATAATCAAGGTTATGGATGAGAAGGTGTTGATGAGAGAATGGTGCAAGTCTCACCTGTGCATGTTGATGTGCATATTGTGACAATGTTGTGAGTGCACTTCTCCTTGGGTTGCCTTATGGAAGGTTTTAGCCCTTGAGGGAGGAGTGTAGGGACAAGTGTTTGTGTGTGAGGTTTGGAGAGTACCTAGAGCCTCAAAGGAAAATGAAAATACTATAAGCCACAAGCCTCTGAGACATCCTTGGGCAACCCAAGTTGGATACCCTGGAAGGATAGTGACATAGATCGAGGAACTATTGTGATCAGAGAAGGGGGTGCACTACCTTGGGTCGAGTGGGTGATGGGAGGATTTGAGTTTGTTGGTTGGAGGCTATCAGGGTTGGTATCTTCACCTTGTTTGTGTTTAATATTAGTTATGTATCGTACTTGGATCTTGGTAGGCGAGTGTATTTGTGGATATGGCCTAGCCTAAGGATGACCCACTCTTGAACAAAATAGGAGCAACAAAGCCTATAACTAAGTTAAAACAATATGTTTTCTTCCAATCAATGATTTTCTCTAAATAAGTGTTATAAGAATTATTGATTATGTCTCTTGAATTTTGTGCACACTTAAAGATTTGTTTGAATGCCTAATTAAGTGCATGATATGAGTATGTGCTTGTGAGATTACATGAAGGAATGATCATGTTCTAAGACAATTGTATTGATATAATGTGTTTTGAGGCAGTTTATATGCACAAGAGAATAAGAGGGAGAGACCTCATAGCTGTTACAAGGAAGACATTTGGAGTTGCATTAGAGGGTAGATGTGGATAAAGGATCAATCAAGGAGGGCTTGACTAGGTCAATACAAACCAGATGGATAGTGAAGCTACAACCGTAAAAATGGCTTAATAAGGGAATTTCCCTTAAATTAATAATTGTGCTTCGCTTATATATTTTATTTATGAAAATAATATGAATGTGTGAATGGTAAGAAAATATAAACCAATACTTGCAATGTTTTTGGCAATATAGTAAGGTTACGTAATGAATTCCATGCCACATGGGATATTCATCTGGCAAGTGTTTAAGAGTGATCTATTGTTGTTAACTACCACATGAAAGAAAGTAGTGTGCTTATGCTTATCCTTGTGAGACTTGTTATGCGAATGATTGAAAACAGGAAAAGCTTGAAATTAAATTTAAAAATAAATGTGTATGAATAGTATAGATTATGTGCAAGTATGGCATATGCATGACAAGATGTATATGCACATGTTTGGATTCATGATAGAAGGCATTGTTTGAATGTGTGAATTGGATACATAGTGCAAATAGCCTTTTATGAATATTCATTGAAACTTGTATGTAAGCAAATGAAATGATAAAATTGTGACTAATATGTGAGGTTGATATCATTTCACGGGTTGTTGAATGTTACAACATCAAGTATACTCAGAATCCAATTGAACTCCTTAAAAAGATCTTAGCTTAGAATGCATATGGTGGTAGCCAAATAAGTAGGGCACATAATAAGCAAATTTAGGAAGGTAAAGGAATTGGGTAAGAACACCTTTCAACTAAATTTGATATTTTCTTGTCTTTTAAATTAATGCATGTATCATGGATGCCAACAAGGGATATGGTTAAGGAAGAACATTATCAACACAAAAGATTTAGTAAAAAGCTTAATAATGTGTGCATGCATCGAGCTCCCATGTTGAACAAATATTAAATGAATGAATAATACACTCATGGGATAAAATATGTTCGGTAATGTATTGAGAGAATGCATGAAATTGTGGGATGTATGACACAAATGTAGGGACTGTAATTATGTTCATGAGTCCATGAGTATTGACACAATAGTTTCTAAGCTCAAGAAAAGTGATTCTATTATATACTATTGAGTTTGTTGGTGAGGAACATGTAATTGAAGGATTGATTTTTCCTAGTTAATGTGGAAATTGTATGAAAATGTTGATATATGAAGGCATGTTTTTCATTAATACCCAATGGGTTATGAAAAAGACGGGAAACCTTTAGTGTGTAAATATTGCTAGAATCTTGGTGATGCATCCATGAGTTACTATGGCATGATTTGGTAATGACGCTTAAGGTTGAGCCTCACAAGTGCTTATTTTTTACACCCTTTTTCACTCTATCTATTTCTTTTTCACCTTCATAATCACACATTGGGCATCAAATCACAAGAATTATGACATGACAGGTATATAATTGTCTTGTATTTCATAAATTGATAATGTTCTTTATTATTTAGTTTAATGTTTACTTCTACTACCGAATTGCAATGATTCCGTAGCGAAGTCCGTGGTTTGATACGTTCCAAGGTGCCAACTAGGAAGTGAAATATATGGCAATTGATGCACTCAATGATTTCCTCCTACTCTCGTGAGCCAGATCGATGGAAGTAGGTCCTAGTGATGTGGTCAAAGATGAAGTCAACCTTTGTAGTTGGCAACAAGCGAGCGAGAATGAGAATTATGCCTCATGATTTGCTTTGATAATAGAAAATCACGAGTGAATTATGTTACGATATATTTTCAAGTTAAGTATAGTTTTTGTTGATAGGGATTAGGTGTCTAGATCTGAACAATTTATTGCTATGAGCTCTATAGATATGCCTCTCGGCATAAATGAAAAGGTTGTTAAACTAGGACACGACAATGAGATTTAAACTCTGTTTTTAATGCTATGTCTATAAAAGAATCATTTCGTCTTCTTATGCATGGTTAAGTGTTTGATTAGTAGCATGATTGCTTGCTTCTTGTGGAGGGCCCCCTCAAGCAGTAGCGATTTATGTTTCATTTTCAGTAGATAGAAATTGTCTTTATATTCTCATAGCTTTGTGTTTGTTTGATTAAGTAATTGCATTCTAATTTCTTCCAAATTTGAATTAAGTTTGTTCTACTAATAATTTATTTTGTTCATAGATTCTGAATGCATGTGGATAGAGTTTAGCAGCAATGACATAGTGTTATACTTTAATCAATTAGACAAAAGTTTATCTTTCTTATAGTCAGAGGATTTATTTGCAGAATTGGATGTTAAATTTCAAGGATGTGTGATTTATAATTCAAGCAAGTGGAATGTATTTTAAGCAAGAGTTGTTTCATTTTGTTTTCATACGAGTATGATTGTTGTTTATATAGATGTGTAATGAGATTCAATAGTAGTTTTTGCTTCTGCAATTGTGTGTATATAATTCTTATTTATGCAAAGTGTGGAATTAATTTTCATCTATATCAAATGTGAGATTTTCTTTATTTCAAAGCAGAGTGTGAGATTTCTATAAGCAAAAGTAGTTTTAAGCAAGATAGTGTGATCATCATTGTAGAGTTAATCTTACTTTCTATGAATAACTAATTTACTCATAGAAGCCATGTGCATTTCAATAACTCAATTTAATTTAGAATAAAAAGCTTCTAGCACATACAGTGCACTTACACTTCTTCTTTGTAATCAATGCATAACATAAGAGTAACATCCTTCTTCTTCACAAACAATACCGGTGCACCCCAAGGTGATACACTTGGCCTAATGTATCTCCTTCAATTTCACTAACTCTAGTGTGCTCATCTTGTAAGGTGCCTTTGATGTTGGTGCTGCCCCTAGTACCAACTCAATGGAGAAGTCTACTTCCCTGTGAGGTGGCAACTCTGAAATATCTACGGGAAACACATCCTGAAACTACTGCAAGATTGGGTACCTGCTCAATACCTCTGCATCCTTGACTTCCTTGCCTTTATCACTAGAAATATGTACTGCAAATAACACACACCCTTTTCTATGACTGCACTTTACTTGCATAGCTACCAACATCCTAACTGATGTTGCTTTCTTCTTACCCTACAAGATCCTCGGTTCTCCATTGTCATCTAAGCACTCAATGTCTTTGTCATAACAATCCACTTTGGTCTTATGAAGATAAAACTAGTCCATACCCAATAACATACTATATGATCCCAATGATAATACATTAAAATGTGCTAGTGTAGGCATACCATTCAACTCAAAAGCACAAGCTCTTACCCAATGATGAATTCTCTTCTTTGTACCTGTAGCCAATTGTACTAACCAATATTTTGCATGCACATCTTTATTCAAACCACACTTATCTACCAAGTTAGAGTTAACATAACTATAATTAGATCCATGGTCAATAAAAATAGAAAAAAATTGATCACAAAGCTTACTATCCATCTCAATGATAGATGCTTAATGATCTTCCTTCCTGTTCTCCAGTGCTACATAGATACGAGGAATGCTTTGCCGAACATCGCCAACAGTCTGCGCCTCCTATGCACTATAGATCTGCGGTCTACCACCCTGATGTTGTGGACAATCCCTCCTAAGATGCTCCTTATGTTAATTTTAGGTATGTTTTATGCTAGAGAAATTTATTTCAATTTCTTTTCCAGATTAGCAATCACATCAACATAAAGTAAACTGCAGATAGAACATAAATATAAATTGTAGAAGACAAGCCAAGACAAGAGGACACAAGATGTGGCACTAGCCAGGGACAAACCCTAATGTGGGGAAACCCTTGATCAATTCTTCTTTTATGTTCTTCAAAGTTCAGTAGAGAAAGTGAGAGAGATAGTACAATTACAATAGAAGTTAGTATTTTGACTTTTGATATCGCATGAGATCAGTTGAAGACATATTGCTTCAACTGATTCTCTAAGGTTACTCCTTCACCTATCATAGTGTTGTCTTTCGTCCAATTGCTGCACATAATCGTGTGACACCATGTTGTGCAGTGTTGGTCCTAGATGACTGAGCTGCCCTCATCTGTTCTTATCATCATGCTGCATCATACATCATCATGCTGCATCTTCTATCATCATGCAGCTCCTTATTGAGATTGCTACAGAGATGGTTTCTACATATTCTTCAAGCCTTGCAACTGCACCTGCTATAGATTATGTAACATCATGATATTAGACCGTTCATTCTAGCCATCCTTTATTATGACTGAGATCACTATGCCGTGCATTTCTGTGGGATCACTGGAATCCTTCTCATCATGATTATGAAAGACACTTGTCTTCACAAGTATGCTTGAGACTATTATGTCTCCATAACAGCGCATGGATGTCACCATGACTGTGTATAAGGTGTCTCCATAACAGTGTATAGATGTCTCCATCACTGTGTATAAGGTGTCTCCATAACAGTGTATAGGTGCCTCCATGACTATGTATAGATGTCTCCATTACTATGTATAAGGTGTCTCCATAACAGTTTATATGTCTCCATGATTGTGTATAAGGTGTCTCCATAACAGTGTATAAATGTCTCATGACTATGTATAAGGTGTCTCCATAATAGTGTATAGATGTTTCCATGACCTGCATCGTATAAAGTCTCCATTGACTGCATATAACTGTCTCCATGAATGAGTCTTCATGATTGCGTATTAATCTCTATGCCCTACGTATAAAAGACTTCAAGAACTGTGTGTAAGGAGTCTCTATGCTCTGATCTACGCTGCCAGATCCACTCTACACGATAACCTGATCTACGCTGCCAGATCCGAGAACATTACAGGATGCCGAGAGTGTCTCAACATGATTGCACCTAAAACCATGGTGCAGTCAATACCCTACTGCGGATTTTCTCTGCGGCTACCCTTTATGACTGTGGCTTCCTTCATATCATTGCGGCTACCCTTTATTAGGGTTGTTTAGATAGTGTATAGGTACTTGCGTTTAGGGCTGCATATGGTTGTAGTTCATCACGGTGTTTTAGAGCTTCACGTGGCTAGGAGCCTCTCCCTTCATCTGCGTCTTGATGTCTCCTCCATGACTGGAATTAGGGCATCACTTAAAGACCAATGTATCACTCTTTGGTGTCTCTCTCCTTCACCAAAAACCCAGACATGGAGAGGAGGAGACTACACATGAAGAGGTGTGTATCCCAAATGATTTCAAGTCCTCTATATTTATACTAAAAGCATAGATGATGAATAGACACGACTATTGGGCTTCTGAGCCTACTCAAATTGTTGGTTGACTTGACAATTTGTCTTATAACATAAATAAATTCATAACTCCATGAATACTTATTGGAATCGGATGATCTTTAGATCAATCCTACACCTCTCAATGAGAGGGATCCAATAAAAATATCAGCTGCCATAAATAAGATGACCCTCATGGAGTTTGGCCCTAGTTTCCAATTTTAACACCTTACCACACTACAACCATCCTCTACCATCCCCTTTATTTTGTTGTTGTGACCCATGTCCTTGTCTAGCTACATTGGACTTCTTGTATGGTGCAACATTCTCTTTATCTTTTTCATTCTGAGGCCTTGTTCTTTTTGGATGCCATTTACCTTTCCCTTTATCTTTCCATTTCCATCCTTGTTGAGATTATGTCTCACACTTTGACTATTCATAGAAATGCTTCAATTTCCCAATAACTTCCTCAAGTGACTGAGCCTCATCATACTCAATCTGATCTCTAAATGCTAATGGCAATCCTCTAACAAATATCTGAACTTTAGCTTTCTCATCTTTAAGATATGGTACATACCTACAAAGCTCCAAGAACTTGGTTGTATACTTCTCATTTGTCATCGATCCCATTTTGAGTTCATAAAGTTCCTTGGCTTTGCTATCGCAATACCTTCTGACAAGTATTTCTTCCTGAAGAGTCTCTTGAATTCATGCCAACCCAAGCCTTCTGTCCTGATGTCTTTGACCCATGTTACATCTTCCCACAGTTCGATTTAGGGAACACTAGGTCATAATTGAGAGACCACTCTCCAGGATTTACCATATATCCCATCATTCATCGGCCAAGGATTCCTAGGCCTAATCAAGGGCACCCACCTCTAGGCTTTACAAGGAAGATGCACCTAGTTCACCTTTGCCCAATCGGCCCCACATATGTACCATACACTTGGCAACTTACCCAAGACTTGTAGGATGATGTGGCATTCCCGACACCATCGTCAAAGCCCTTGCATATGATCTACATGCATCTTCGACTCATTTGGAGACTTGTGAGGTTATTATTGTGCCACCACACCCATTGGGAGCACCACAGGTTTATTGTTTGGAGAACAAAGGGCCAACCCCTTGTCCATCACTTTTGAGTGCCCTATTCTTCATTATGGCATCTATGGAACTCATCAGGCCACTTGGAGGGCCCTACGGCATGTGTTATTCATCATCTGACCTCTTGAGAGACTTATTATTCATTTGTGAGCTAGTTTGGTGGGCTTGTCACCAAATGTTATATTATTAGCACATTATTCTATTTTTGGGGCTTATGTAGGCAAAGGAGACTAATTCAAACTCCTCATTAGTGTATAAATACAAGTGAAATGAATTCATTTGCTCATCATCACTTTAGATTGAATCTCTCCTCTCTCTTGAGAATTTCACACTTTTTCTTCGAGGATGAATTAGAGCTTTATGGATGAATTTTGATGTTTGGATTTGGTTTATCTTATCTTGGAGCTTCTCTATTGTCAAATTGTGGATGGTTGGAAATGTTCTATTACATGTAAGTACATGCTTTTAATGATATTCTTGTTTTACTTTGTCATATACATTGGATTGGGATTTTCGCTATTTTTAGGGTTAATTGTTGTATGCATTTACTGCTCAAATTGTGGAATTTGTCTCTATATAGCATCTCTCAATGTATGGGCTCTGTAATTTGAATGAAATTTCATCAACAAATTCATCTTGATAAGCCATCACCTTTTGCAAGTTGAAGTATAAAAGCTATAAGGTTGCTTCCTTTTTCGTTAGAAGGCTATCAAGGTAGTCTTAAGGCCTCCTTGACTAAGAAACAAGATCCCCATTCATATTTATCATAGAATCCATTCTCCCAAGACTAAGGCACTGATCTACCAAGAGGTGATCACCCAAAAATCAACTAATTTTCACCTTTTCCTAGGTCTGGCCAAGTTGGGTCACCTAGGGCATCATTTTCCTGGCAAAGTAGCCCTCCAAAAAGTTCGATCTCCTATCCTCTCCTGCGCTAGTTTGTCCTCAAGGCATCCTCCAATTTTGAAGCCATTCTGACGATGGAGTTTTGAGAAAAGCCAAGCCCTAGCTCCGAGATCAAACTTTGCCCTAGTATCCTCAAGGCTAGTGCCTCATAGGATCAATTTAACACCTTTAAGTGAAATTTATTTCTTTGATCCTTTCCTCCATCCTTGCTTGGTTAAGAATACCATTGGTTGCTAAATTATTGCCTCCTAATCTAGGTTGGGTCCACTTGGTTCCATGTGGTCCCACTCCTTTGAAAAGACAATTCTTTAAGAACCATCTGGGATGCCAATTTAAATAAGGATTTTAGGGATTGGGAAACTCTTTCACAAGTTATATTCCTTTAACCTAACCCTAAAATCCCCACACCCTTCTCCTAGAAGACATTGTACCTTGCTTAGAAAGTAAGCAAGCTCCATTCTTGACCCTCTTCTGGAAAGGGATTGTTTGAATCACTTTATATCCATTTGTTGATTTATCCTTCATTTGTGACTCCATATATACCGGGTCTCCTCCCCTCGGTGAAAGTCTGTAAATAGTAGGGAGCCTTAGCTCAGGTGACATTGTGCTAAGTCTCCATTTGCTACCCTTGGTCTAGAATTTGACCCTTTAGGAACCCCCTTTAGTTCCCCTGCTAGTTTGAGTGGTAACAAACACTCATTAACTAATAACCAAAATAAACTTTTATGTTTAATAATAAGTTATAACAAATTAGTAAATGATTAATTTCAATTTCAAAGAATAAATATTTCAAAAAATAAAAAATTGCTTCACACTGCTGAATTATCGTCTCACATCAACGTTAAGAAGCCATAAGAATCCCAACAACATAGAGTTATGTAATATTTATCTAAAATAAAAAAAATTTGATATTACATCCACTAGTAACTAAAGTAATAAATATAGGCACTACATTAACTAATTGCCAAAATAAACTTTTATGTTTGATAATAAGCTTTAAAAAATTAGTAACTGGTTAATTTCAATTTCAAGGAATAAAATAAAAAATTACTTCACAATGCTCACAACAACGTCAAGGTCTCATAAGGATCTAAGGATCAATACCTCAAAGACTAGTAATCCCAACAACAAAGAGTTATGTAATATTTATCTCAAATAAAATTTTAATTTTACATCTACTAGTAACTAAAGTAATAGACGCAGAGACTACATTAAATAGTTACCAAAATAAACTTTTATATTTAATAATAAGTTTTTACAAATTAGTAAATGGTTGATTTCAATTCTAATTTCAAGGAATAAATATCTAAAAAAATAAAAGATTGCTTCACACTACTAAATTATTGTCAAGGGCTCATAAAGATCGACGCCTCAAAGGCTAGTAGTCCCAACAACATAAAGTTATGCTAATAGTTTTATATTACATCCACTAGTAACAAGTAGTCAAGGGTAGTAAGGATCAATACCTCAAAGGCTAGTAGTCCCAACAACAAAAAAGTTATGCAATATTTATCTCAAATAAGAATTTGATATTACATCCACTAGTACACAAAATAATAAATGTAGACACTACACTATCTAATTACCAAAATAAACTTGTATGTTTAATAATAAGTTTTTGCAAATTAATAAATGGTTAATTTCAATTTCAATGTCAAGGAATAAATATCTAAAAAAAATTAAAAACTACTCCAAGCTACTAAATTATTATCTCACAACAATGTGAAGGCATCATAAATATCAATACCTCAAAGGCTAGTAGTCCCAACAACATAGAGTTATGCAATATTTATCTCAAATAAGAGTTTTATATTACATTTTTTCTTCTTTTTGGAGGAAATATTTTCCCAATGGGATCACATCCTACCAGCTTAAGGGCATAAAAGAGAATTGACCCTATGACCTCCCATTAGCAAGGTGCTTTAACTACGAGAACTCAACCAATTAAGCTAACCCTTAGGGCTTATTTTAGTTTCAATTTCAAGAAACAAATATCTTAATTTTAATTTTAACATTAAAAAAAGATTCATCTCTCTTCTCTCTCTCTCTCTCTCCATCTCTCAACTCTCATCTCTATATATATATATATAATATATAAGAGTTTGTCTTTAGTGTGACTTTTTGAAAGTTTTTTCCGGTTTAATTTCTCTAAAATCTGGTAGGAATCCATTGAAATCACAAGTTGGATGTGTAACCCCTACATAATAGAAGTGCCCTAGGGGTTTTTCAGGGTGGTCAATCCATGTATACAGTAAAAAAACTAGTTTAAATAACACAAATCAAGATTTCACCACAATTTTTGCTGCCGGATTCCACCACCGGAAACTCCAAAAGGTTGCACTAAAGACAACTCATATATATATGTGTGTGTGTGTGTGTGTGTGTGTGTGTGTGTTGGTCAAAAGAGCATCATTATATTATTATCAGTGAAATCCAGAGTACAAAAATAGGCTGCATGACCCCCTTAGCTTCACTACAGACAAGGAGGAGAGCTAGGGGTGCCAGAGATAACATAAGATGCAACCAAATAACCATTATTTTATAGGCTTACTAGCCTTACATTATAAAAAGATGACAAAAAAACCAAGAACCTGAGATAAACATGTCATGAAGGGTGGTGAGGCAGAAGACCAGGAGGGCCTGAATGGAACCCGACCCATTCATGCATATGGAAATCAATGTGCTCCACTCAGGCCTCTAGCTCACACAAGCGATCCTTGAGGTGCCTTTGATAGCGATTGATACTCTCAAGAAACTCCAGAGTTTCATTAAGGCATAATTGGATGTCATTAAAATAGGCCACTAATTCATTTTGGTCTTCATACCGGTGATCTCTCATGATGTCTAGGTTGGCCTGGATGCCTCTCAACTGATCTGCGATAGTTCTCAAGAAGGCCGGAGCCTCTACTCTGCCTGGAGAATACTCACAACGATGAGTTGTCGCATCCGCCCATTCACCGCTAACTATATCTTCTGTAGTCGATCTCGACCACTGTGTTGTCGTTGAGCTTGTCCCTGATGCCCTCCTTCACGGCAGTGGGGCTGCCCACGCTGCAAAGGCATGAATGACTGCTCTCGAAAACCGCTACCCAAAATGATTGGAGAGGGAACAACCTCCCAGAGGGAGACAACTAATTTCACACACCCTATGTAACGACCTGCAGCTTCGGCATAAGTGCAAGCTCACAACTTGAATGTGCGATGACATAATGCGCATAAGTGAGAAGGGGGCGAGCTATTTATATGCATGAGAGCGTGGTGTTAGGAGTTATGGAGGCCGACTTGAAGATAGGGGCTTTTGCGATGAAGCAAGGGCGTGGGAGAGGTCGGCTGGGCAAGCCACGACCTCCCCCTACAACGCATATATATTGAAGTGCGTTGGAACTCATTTGGACATTCAACCATCGCAACTCATTTGCTAATCATCTTCGCTCATGTAAGGAGAAGGCGCAGAACTACAAGGTGGACGCACAAGAGGAGAAGGCACAGATTTAGAAGATGCGCCCATTCTTGGGCGAGGCCGCACGAAGTTAGGTGTCGACTCGGTTTTGGGTGAAGGCGCGGGCAGGAGCGCCCGGTGGTTGGGTGAGGGCGTGCACGGGTGTGTGGCGCCCGACGGACGGTTGAGGCGTGCACGGGTGTGGCGTCTGATTTGTGCGAAGGTGCCCGACGATGAAACGGAGGAGCGCCCAGTTTGTGCGAAGACTTGGCATGGGTGTCTTGGCGACTCGGGTGAGCGCCCGCCCATCGTGTGTGCACGGAGACTTGGTGGAGTGTTGAGATTGTGAACGAAGGAGTGTCTCAGGCAGAGGCGCCTGTGTGTGGCGGCTTGGAGGCGTGCCCGAGTTGGGCAAACAACACGATCGTGCAACGAGGTGAACGAAGGGTTGGTGAGTCGTGCGGCGACCGTGCGGAGGTGCCGACGAGCTGGGCAACCGAGTTTGCCGAAGTTGTGAAAATTGGCTAAGTGTAAATTTGGGGTTTCCCAAGATTTAACTTGTACTTTGTAAAAGTGAAGATTGTATAATATATTGATTCGGGCAGACTCATATTGCAAGGAGTTGCCCCTCCCTTTATACTGTTGTGCATTTCTCTTGTATAACGATGTTGATAATGAATGTGTATGGGTATTCATTGGTATAAAGGAACACATTAATAATTCTTGGTTGCGAAACACAAACTAAGTAGGAAAAGTGGAATGTTAGGCGTAGTCTACAATCGTAAGTATTGGTGAAAAGAAAATGATTGGTAGTGCCGCACCTCGCTATAAGCGGTTGAAAGACTACCGCAGGTGTAGGGGCGTGACAGTTGGTATCAGAGCAAGGTTTCTCGTGACGAAGTGACATTGGAAGCAGGTACTTACAGGTGAAGGAAGCTTATTTCAGATATAAGTGGAACAAGGGCTGGTTCATGGTTGCAGGGAACTTGGTGGAGCTGGTTCATGGTTGCAGGGAACTTGGTGAAGCTTAGTGCTTAGACCAAGCTGAACGGCAAGACATGGTAGGTTTGGAAGAATGCGAAGGGAAGCTCTTGCTTACCTTATACAGGTTGAAGCGGATGAAAGAAGAGAATCCTTGGATTCGAGATAAGCTTGAAGTCTTGGAAAAGAATGTTGAAGACGAACCTCTTCAACTTGGCTGGACAATGGAGCAAGATGAAGTTGCAGATTATGCTAACAAGGAAGATGAAGTCGTGATGATTGGGGATGTTGTAGATGTTACAACGATGGAGGATGAACTTGAGATTGATCAAGTTGGACCAGGATCGTGCAGTTTGCAGACATGGACGGATGAGGACACTCCCATGGAGGAACCTCATGATGATGATGATGAAGTAAGTATTGATACTTGTGTTTCACTTGAGCATTTGGTAGATGGACCGTATGCAGGGAAGGGCAAAAGCAGTTTGCCGATGCTAGGGAGCATCTTACCATGGATGTCTATGATGAGACCTTGTATGGAAAAGCAAGGATTATTGACTGTTGCAGGACTTGTTGGGGTTGTTTGTGACCTTATGGTAGAAGGTACAAAGGCCCGTGACAAGGGAGGAACACGATGATCGTTGCGGATGAATGGGTCATGCTTTAGTCACATTGGCTAAGTGCCCGACATGACTCATGGACAGATGAAGGGCACACACTTGGGTGGACTTCTCATGGTCGAGACTAAGAGCAAGTCTTGGTGGAACCTTTAGTGGGGGAGCTATGGTGGAAGAGACTCATGATATGATGATGATATGGTTGGGTGACCGAGTTCACTAGACCAAAGATTACAGACTTGGATGAGGATGACCGATTGTTGTGATGAGTGTACTTGGTTGGACTACATGGGAAACTTAGTCATGGACATTAGGTTGGAGACATGGAGCATAGCAGTCTCATGCAGGGACATTATGCGGGAGCACTTGTAGAGATGTCACTTATGGGCATCCAATGAGGAGTGCCGAGGCAGGGGTGTTGTGCAAGTGGATTTGCTGATGTGACATGGAGATGTTTTACTTATGAGCCGATGGAGAGGTTGTGCACTCTTGTACAACAAGGCCATGGACTTGGATGGAGTTGTGAGCAAACTATGGAGTATTCCTACTACATGGAGAGCTGAGGCATCTTGCAGAGACCTTTGGGGCCGAGACTTGTATGCTTGCTGAGATGTTGGTTGGAGATAACTCATGGAGCTCATGATGACATGAGGTTGTGACTTTGGGGACTTCATATATGGTGGACTTGGAGGATCTGATGCATTGAGGAGCTGAGGTCAGAGACTTTGATGCAGGATGGGGTGCATTCAAGTACATGTATGGGAATGACTTGAAAGAGTGACTTGATGTGGAGGATCGATATGAGACACTTTGGAGTGATGGAGTTACGGCGATGATGATGCCTTGGTGGAAACACTTGGGCATGGGTTGAGCTAAGACTTAACCACTTTTGACACATGGGAGCTGATTGATCTACGATCATGGGCAACACATGGATAGATGAGACAGGTGTATACTTGTTGCTATGGCAGACTTGAGATGACACATTGCATATATGATGGAGGTTGTTTCATGGACCTGGATGTGACACATCGAGAGTTGGAGGTTGATGAGATGGTCTCTTCATATTGAGGAGGCACACATATGGATGATGTTGGGATAGATGTGGTTGATTTCATGCATCACATTAGTACCAAACATCATGGACATCATGTTGCAGATGAGATGAGGACTACTTCATGGACCTGAGCATGGCTTACACTTATATGGAGATGGATTCTTGATCGAGTTGATGATGTGACAGGATGTTTTGAGAAACGGATGATGGTGGCATGAAGATGTGCATTCTCATGGTTTGAGCATGACAGTTGGATTAGCTACCCAACTAGTTCAGACATGGGGGTCGACAATGTGCAGAGATGTGTTATTATTTGTTGGAGTATCATGGCAGCAGTTCACACGAAGACGATACATGATGAGGTTGACACGAGATGTTGCAAGAAGCATGTAGCTTGAGACGGAGGGACCAACCTTCCACGATGGAGAGCAGCATGTGGAGATTGTGACAAGGCGGTCGATGATCATGGATTGAGATGATTTCCGATGTATGACATACCGATGGGTGTATACCTTGGTATGGTGATCTTGGTGACAGATGGTTGCCAGGACGAGACATGATGGAGACAATGGTTCTACATATGTTGCAGAGATGTTCGCAGTATGTGGAGGAGTTGACATCATGGATGATACAATTGATCTTGGTGGATGGCTACCAGGATGGTATGTTGTCGAGGACGACAACGAATTCAGGTGGAGGACGATGTAACGACATGCAGCTCCGGCATACGTGCGAGCTCATGACTTGAGTGTGCGATGACATAATGCACATAAGTGAGAAGGGGGCGAGCTATTTATATGCATGAGAGCGTGGTTTTAGGAGTTATGGAGGCCGACTTGAAGATAGGGGCTTTTGCGATGAAGCAAGGGCGTGGGAGAGGTTGGCTGGGCAAGCCACGACCTCCCCCTACAACGCATATATATTGAAGTGCGTTGGAACTCATTTGGACATGTTAGACTTCGTCTTGTCAAGTCAAATGTGAGATTGATTCTTCTTCAAAACCCTGTTTTGAAGAAGAAATAATTAATATGTAATTTGTCATGATGTTCCAAAGCTTGACAGTGTTTTTGATGTGGATGATGAGACAATCCCTGCAAAAGTTAGAAATGGATTTACATTCTCCACAGTTGATGAACAAGGACTAGACCATGCATTATTATAGAAAGAAGCCAAATTGGTGGCCAGCAAGAGCAAGAGCCCAACAAGCCCGCATTTCTAGCTCCACTCAACAATCTGCTTCAAATTCATTTATGTTTTGCTAATATAACAGTTTGAAAAAACCAAACATGCTGGTGCAGGTTCAGCAGCCGGACAAAATCAGAGTTCTCTGTCTTTATCGTATGAGGCAGCCATAGATGTAATTTCATCTAACAGCACCAATATAGCCAATGAATTTCTTATCATGTTTGAATGTTTGAAGATGCTAGAGTTAGAGGATTCTTTATCGCAGCTCAAGGTTATACATGTTGCTGGAACTAAAGGAAAGATTCGAAATATCTCAGGAAAAGTTTCTGGCAAACTTTTGGTGGTGTTGGGACCGGTGGAAGGATAATTGAACGGAGGATGTGCCTATGCTTAATTATTTCCGCCTCCCTACTCTAGTAGCATTCAAGATATTTACATCAGAGAAAGTGGAAATGGTTGAAATGACATTTATTGTTAAGGCTGATGTGCAGGGTACTGTTCAAGCTGTAACAGATACATTGAAAAGCCTGAATAGTTCTCAGGTGCTTGTTAATATTGTTCATACAGGAGTTGGGGCAATCTCTCAAGCTGATGTTGATTTAGCCCAAGTATGTGGGGCTGTCATTGTGGGTTTCAATATACGTAACATGTCAAGTTCTGTAGATGCAACAACTTGTCAAGCAAAGATAAATATAAGGCTCCACCGTTTAATCTATCATCTACTAGAAGATATAGGAAGCTTGATTGTGAGCATGGCACCCCGCATATGTGAAACTCAAATTGCTGGTGATTAAATGTTTTTAAGCTCAAAGGAAGGAGGTTTTGCGAAACTCCATATTGCTAAAGGGAATGGGTTCAGAACGAGAAATAGAGGCCGAGTTCTCTTGGTGTAATACGGAGAAATTGAATGTGTACTGGCACTGCTCTCTTAGCTAAAAGGCAAATTTCTTCACTGTTACCAAGGGCCATGTTGACTGTAATAAATGGAGGGTTTATGGCTTAATAAGGAGCAAGAGTTTCATCTTCGAGGAATGGTTTGTATTTATTGTGGTGGACTGTGCGAGTACCATTGTTTGAAGGATGGATTGGAGTTGTGGGAGCCGTATTCCCTTGTTGGTTGAGGCAACTGGCCTCTATTATGTTTTCTGGGTATATTTTGAGGAGAGACTAAACCATTGTTTGCACAGAACTGAGCACTCTTCTTCCTTGATGACCATGTGAGCTTTTCCTGTAGCAAAATTTCAAATTTCAGAGGACACATTCATTTGGTTGGTTGTACATGTGTATTCTCAAATCGAGTGGATCCATGTGACTTTAATGTAGCTGTAACAAAGGCAGAAAGACAGAGAGATAAGAGGTCGATTTCCAGAACAGTGTATTAAACGCTGGGCGTCGTATGGAAGAGAGGGACAAAAGATTGAAAGCGGAAGAGCCGCTGGGATCAACCAACAGGGTTCATTGCACGAGATAGTTCGTCTCAAACAAACTTGAGATGCGGAGAAACCAATGTAGAAAATGGGAAGGATTCTGGTTCTGTCATTTGTTAATGTGATAAAGAGAATAATGCCGAAACAGATCATGATGTATCCTTCTGAAAAAAAAATCATGTGATCAATATTGATTGTCCAGGTACTTCTGTTCCGTTTGCCGTATCTTTTTGTCCACCTTCTGCAAACATGTGTATGTTAAAAGGGGCCGGGGACATCTGGAAAGAGCAGCCTTTGCCGTTTCTTATTCAACAAACGACGCAAATGCCTGGACGCATAGATTCATGTGTTAGTTTCATCGATACTGTACCATGCTCAACAGATATGCCCATCATTATTGGATAAGGAAGATTGTAGGGGGGTCTGGATTCTGTGTTGTGGCAATTGAATACTCCGACATTCAATCCGATATATGCGGTGGATTTACTCCAGATTATCAAAATCTTTTCCTAATTTCGGTAAAATGGCCAACGCATTTCCAGATTTGGGGCGCAGTTTGCAAAGTGGCATACAAGATTCGATTGCCTATATCTTCAGTAAATAGGATTGACACCTGTGAATGCTACTTCATCAGTTATCAAGTAAAGGATGCGCTATTCTATCTTCATAAGCGCTGATTGTTTTTTTTTAGTTTTATTTATTAAATAATGATAAAACAAATCCCTGACTTTGGGGTCGATTTGTTTTTCCTGAGCAGCATGTATTTAATATATTACAAAATTTCATTTGTAAGGGGGGGAGAGTTCTGAGTGCTGAGAGGTGTGTGTAACAGAGCTTCATTGTATAGTTTTTAGACAGAGATTTTTAATGAAATTACAGAGCTCTGACTTCTGAGATTCCTGTGGTATGAAAGTTAGCATAAGTTTTTCTTCTGTTTCATATGTAAACTGTGATGTTTCATTTCACTTCATGATCATTTCTAATTGAATAGATGAAGTGTTAAGGTAGAATTCATCATTTGTATGCTCTGCCTTTAAGTTTGTTCAATATTTAATGTTTTCTTCTGTTTGACAAGGATTCATCTCCTATGCCCTTGTCAGCTCCTCACCAGTCTTGCCATCCCATTTAATCTCAATTTGATGTTAAATTTCTTGCCTACCTTGCCTCATTTGATAATCTGTGTTTTTTATTATATTTCTCTGTCCAAGCTGTTACTTTGCCCATGCAGCCCAGAAAAAACCCCGTCATTTTATTAAAAACCCCTTTTGATCAGTTTACTATCCTAAAATCAGTGTTACCCTATTGGTCATCTCATCCATTGAAGATTTTACTGAGATTGACCGGAGAGAGCCTTCTCCTGCCCCGTAGGGCTAGCTAGGAGGCTAAATGGTTTGATGTTGCCTTGAGGTTTGCCTTTTTCAGCCTGAGGTGAAATTTCAAGCGCTAACAGGACATTCAACCATCGCAACTCATTCGCTAATCATCTTCGCTCATGTAAGGAGAAGGCGCAGAACTACAAGGTGGACGCACAGGAGGAGAAGGCACAGATTTAGAGGATGCGCCCATTCTTGGGCGAGGCCGCACGGAGTTAGGTGTCGACTCGGTTTTGGTTGAAGGCGCGGGCAGGAGCGCCCGGTGGTTGGGTGAGGGCGTGCACGGGTGTGTGGTGCCCGACGGACAGTTGAGGCGTGCACGGGTGTGGCGCCCGGTTTGTGCGAAGGTGCCTGATGGTGAAACGGAGGAGCACCCGGTTTGTGCGACGACTTGGCACAGGTGTCTTGGCGACTCGGGTGAGCGCCTGCCCGTTGTGCAAGTGTGCACGGAGTCTTGGTGGAGTGTTGAGATTGTGAACGGAGGAGTGTCTCGGGCAGAGGCGCCCGTGTGTGGCAACTTGGAGGCGCGCTCGAGTTGGGCAAACAACACGATCGTGCGACGAGGTGAACGAAGGGTTGGTGAGTCGTGCGGCGACCGTGCGGAGGTGCCGACGAGCTGGGCAACCGAGTTTGCCAAAGTTGTGAAAATTGGCTAATTGTAAATTTGGGGTTTCTCAAGATATAAGTTGTACTTTGTAAAAGTGAAGATTGTATAATATATTGATTTGGGCAGACTCATATTGCAGGGAGTTGCCCCTCCCTTTATACTGTTGTGCATTTCTCTTGTATAATGTTGTTGATAATGAATGTGTATGGGTATTCATTGATATAAAGGAACACATTAATATACTTGGTTGCGAAACACAAACTAAGTAGGAAAAGTGGAATGTTAGGCGTAGTCTATAATCGTAAGTATTGGTGAAAAGAAAACAATTGGTAGTGCCGCACCTTGCTATAAGCGGTTGAAAGACTATTGCAGGTGTAGGGGTGTGACACCCTAGCTCCCATGAACGATGCTACACCTGACTCGTTGGGGCCTTACAACACTGACCAAACCTAGCCTTCGAATGAAGCTGGCAGAAACCACACCGCTGAATCCCCTGAATGATGCTACACCATTATCAATCCACAAGGACAACAAGGGAGGGATGGCCACAAGCCTCAACCCAACACCATACAACCACACACTTAGCAGCTCGCTCAATTCTTCGGTGCACGCCACCAGGAGACAATTAACCAGGGAATTATACTATGCTCCGTGACCAGGGATATACCCTCCTTTGCTGAATTTGCCGAAGAGCCTCAACATAAACAAGTGCCACCACAAACCCTATCCGACGATGAGAGAGGTATCTTCATAAATCTAATGTGGCCACCAATAGGGCCATTCCTCCCACAAGACAATGGGCAACATCAAATTCCAAGCCACCAATAACAGCCACACTAGAGGGAAAGACCTTAACCAAATAAAAACAAAATGTTGGAGACCGTCGAGAACCGACCAGATTAAGACAACCCTCTTGCGACGGCTCTCGGGGTTCCACCCTTCACCCAACCTTAACATACCAGAGAGGAATAAAACCTTGAGACGAACCAGCGTCCCATATGAACGCACACCAGATCAGCAGAGAAGCCACAAGGCCATAGTCCAAACACTCCGCAAAGGCGCAACTACCCATGGCCCTGGCAAACTCGCTTGACCATCAACTCTCTCATCCACCACCTTGCAAGGAGAGTTCATTGCCTAAGAAACAACAATCGTTACACTATCGCCAACACCTAATATAAGAGCAAGAAGGGGGTCTCGAGGGTTCTATCTACCGCCAACTCATCACATCACTTTATAGTTCAACATAATTACACCTACCACATGCCTCGTAAGATGTACTCAAAGGTGAGCCCGCCAAATGTTGATACACCCCATCGCGATAATTTTAATTTTAATAAATAAATATCACAGAATTTTATTTTCATTTTTAACTAAATAAAATATACATTCTTAAAATAATCTTAATTATCTACCTTATCACGTCAAAATCAAGCCATGCCAATTTTGTTAACGCATGTTCGTTTTCAATCACTTTTACGCTTGAGAAGCTTGAGTGCTTATACGCTTATACACATTGATAACGTAGCCTACCCTTTTTACAAAATTCAGTGGAGGCTGTACCTTCATTTTAATTAGAAATGCATCTTACATCATTTACCGCCAAATTATCAGACAATTTTAGAGAAGGCCAATGACAATTTCCTTCACCACCTGTTCGTATTCAAACTTTTTAAGACGGGTAGGCCACAACGAACTATCGAGCTTATCCACTTCTTGATGAGGTGGTCTGCTATTTGACAAAATTCAAAGGGTGAACAGTGATAACAACGCTCAGAAGGTTGCCGAGTTATCATATTATCAGGTTATTACGTTCATTTCCAGATTCAGGGGAGGGGTGAGATATCGCTCTGATTCGGGCAGGAATGGCCAGCTGTATAACTTCTTCTTCAATCGCTTCTCTTTCTACCGGCATCTCCATCTCCACTTATTATTCCTCTTCGCATATTCAACAGTCCCAATTACGCAGGCGTTATTGCCCTGTAACGGTAGGTACTGTTTGTGTCGTCTTAT
This sequence comes from Pinus taeda, assembly GCA_000404065.3. NCBI lineage: Eukaryota > Viridiplantae > Streptophyta > Pinopsida > Pinales > Pinaceae > Pinus > Pinus taeda. The sequence goes on along the minus strand of APFE030213445.1, from coordinate 114,069 downwards.
TCTTGCTTTTGTTATTTAATTCGTGGGTTTGCCCAGCTCATCCATACTGAAAAAAACAAAAAATTGAATGAATTTGTAATGGTTGTAAATGCTCTTCTACGTGCTGAATTTGAATAAGACAAGTGCATTGCTGTTACACATTACATGCATTTGGGGTTTGGATTTAGCAAACTATTTAGAAACTGGACCGTGCTAGTGGCCAGGTTGTTGAAAGGCCAAATACCCCAAATGGATGATTGATGGGTTTGTGACAGGGATAATTTACGGGACCAAGGAGTACCAAATTGTAAATTTTTTCCTCTTTGCGCTGCTTCAGTGTCACACCCATTTCTCCTGTACTTAGTCGTGGGTTACAGGGGCCTGCATGATCAAATGCATAAGCCGATAAACTGTGATGATCAGAAACTCATAAGACGTTGCGGGTATATTGTGGGTAACTAATGCGTACAGAGTTATGTTTAATTCAGCCCTGAGCTTTGCCAGCTCAATATAGAGAAGGAAAACAGCTAGTGGAGTTCAATGTGTGCAGTTTTATTGCTGGTCTATCACCTGAGTACATTTTTCTGCAGGCTTTTGGTGTTGACATATATATTCCGTGTGCTGGATGGAGAAGCAAGGGATTATTGTTTTGATTTACCCATTTTGCGAGCTATACTTTATGGCTACTTATTTGGATTTAGATTTAGAGTTACCTTCCTTTTTATCAATCTCTTCGCTGGGAAATGTGTTATGCGCTCTCTTTATAGCTGCTACTAGTGTATGCACTGCCAGGTCCACTGACTTGTTTTGATCATTCATGGAGATCAGTAAAATTTCAATTTGAAATTTGCAGCAACTATAAACTATATGCTTATGACAATATTTTTGTGGTGAGATTAATGTAAGAGATGATGTATCAGGTAGTTGAGATAGTATGGTCTTAAAGCTTTGCCAATCTAGAAGCAGAGTTTGGATTTCAAGTACCAGGATTGATTTGTTAGCATCTCTTCTCTTCTCTTTCTGGCATTTCACTCGACAGTTTTGCACATCTTATACGAAATCTAGCATAATATATACAAGTGTTTAGATAGAAAAAAGAGGGCTGCTAAATGTTGAGAATCATAGCTTTGATTGGAACTTCCAGATGAAGTAGTTTGAGATAATTTTGAAATTCAATTTGTATTTTTAGAAAAGTAATTCTATTTTGTAATTCGCTATAGTAAGAAAAGTGAAAGGCTTATTTTTATCTGTTGAGTCACTAATTGTATTTCATACATGACTTATGAATCTGAAATTGTATCTTATGCATAACGCATAACTTAGATGAGGATAAATCTTAAAATAAATTCTCCACTAAAGTTATAAAGACAGGGCAGGGTAGAGGCTTTTAACACATGCACACGTGTGAGCAGTTGAGCAAAACGGAGAGAGAGAGAAAGAGAGAGAGGGAGAGAGTGCAGGCAGCAAGGGAAGAAACATTCTTGGGAAACATGTCATTCAAGACAACAATCCGCACAGTTTCATATGGTGACATGGACAAATCTGGGCAGGTTAGTACTGTCATATGGGTGTTGAGATGTGTAGCTTGGGAGGTATTCCCAAAATCCCTGGGGTACTGGGTTTGTGAGGAGTTGACCCATGAAATGGAGCTTCATGGGCAATGTACCCAAGTGGTGGGTTTTGTACCCAAAGACATGGGCGAAAGACCCAAGGAGAAAATTATTGTTTATTCATTGAAAGCATGTGGGGCAACCTTGATGGACTAAGGGGTACCAAAAGCGGGTTGTAGAAGTTAATCTACAACTAAGATTGGATGAAAGATCCTGAAAGAAACACGACTTGGAAAAAATCGCAAGGATAGCCTGATGATGACAAGAAGATAACTTTTTGATGAAGAGAAGGATGACATGATTATTGGTTCAACACTATGTTTCGTTGAAGGGAAGTGATGTAGAAGATGGTTGATGCCCTACAAAGAAGTTATGGAAGAAGAAGGCTCCATGATAAAGAAGTTGAAGTTCATCCATGGCATGATGATGCAGAAAGGAAGGAGCCCTACAAGCAGCTGATAGTACCATGATCTCCACCAAAGAGCAGACAGCTGCTGTTGTAAACAAGTCCCTAGTTAAGAGGGAGTTTGGGCAAGTCCCTAGTTAAGAGGAAACTTGGGTATATTCCTTTTATAGGAATGAGTAGATCCTCTCTAGTTGAGAGGGAGATAGAGTCTAGACACATCATTCTTGTCTTTTTTATGAAGAAAGAATGGAGGATTGTGTAAGCATCTGAGACTGATACTGATACTCTTTGAGGATGAGGTAGGGCATCCAATAGGTAAGGGTAGTCGAAGAGGAAATTCCCTGAGGATGTGGTAATCCAAAACAGGAATGGTCCTAGAAGGACATGCCTTGTGAACATCTGTATGGGGTATGTGCCTTGAAAGACAATGATGAAGGTGTCTATAAGTCATTGTCTCCCCAACATTGTGCTCTAATCTTGTGGAGAGATAGAGCTGTTAGTCAAGGCTTTGCTATATGACAATGCTGGTTGATATGATGAGATGCACTAATATAAGCTGATAAGATAGTTTATGGGATGGCTTACCAATTCGACTCTTCTTATGAGAATTCTTCAGTATGAGAATGTCCATGTACGTTGTATGTATTATGAATACCTCCCTAGTTAAGAGGGAGTGTTGGAAAATGTAACTAGGTTCGGTCTTCATAATGTTTTATGTAAATTTGATTTTTGTATTTGATGTAAAAGAGAAAAGAAAATATATTATTATTATTATAGCATGGGTTTCATGCTCTAAGTTAATTCATTTATAGGTCAAGCACCCTTTGTGTGCTTTTAGGGCTTTGTCAAAGAGTCAAAGAAGTCAAAGAATCATTGTAATATGTAAAAGACCCTATTGGGCATCATGTATCAAGTCAAAAGTATTTAATTGAGTCAAAGTCATGTCTAAAGACCCTCCAAGGTTAAGTTGGCCCAATAGTCAACAAGTTGGCCTACAAGTGACAAGTCGACTGTTAGTTTCTGTAGCATTGGAGGTGTTCTAGTCTCGAAACTTTGTGGAGAGGCTAAAACACATGAGCTCTCCATAACTCAAAAATCATTTATGGAAATTCCACCCAGAAGTGTCTCAATTAGATTATTAGCCTATATTTTAATATTTCCTAAGTCTAAACTTAGGAAATCTGGTTAATTAATTAGAATTAATTGAGATAAGGTGTGAATCATCTAGAAACTCACACTGATCGATAGGGAATTAATCTGGGTCCTTGATAAAGTAGTGGAGGCTGCAGAAACAATTTGCTTCAGTATTCAGAGAATAACTTGATAATGTATATTAAAATCAGGTAGAAGAAAATTCAATTTTTGTTGCAGTAGGGGTTCCTTGGACTAGGAATTTTCACAGACATTTCGTGAAAGCAAGAAGCCGAACAGGTACCGAGGGTATTTAGCTGCCATGAGTACCATAGTACAATTTGAGCCATGTACATTCGAAGAATCCGTGAAGCACCAAGTTTGGAAGGATGCGATGAACGAGGAATATGAGTCGATCATGAAGAATGATATCTGGGATGTGGTTCCTAGACCCAAGGACAAGTCAGTGGTCACTTCAAAATGGCTTTACAAAATCAAAGATGGAGTTGATGGGAGTGCTGAAAAGTTTAAAGCCAGGTTCATTGCTCAAGGCTTCTCTCAAAAGGAAGGAGTGGACTATGATGAGATATTTACAGCGGTTGCCCAATATACCACTATCCATTGGATCATAGCCCTTGTTGCCTCTCAAGATGAAGCCTGCACCAAATGGATGTCAAAAATGCCTTCTTGCATGGCTCGCTTAAGGAGGAAGTCTATGTAGAACAACTTGAGGGGTTCGAAGTTCAAGATCGAAAGACACATGTATGTAGGTTGAAGAAAGCCCTCTATGGGTTGAAGCAAGCCCCTAGTGCTTGGTATGAGAGGATTGATAACTATCTTATGAAGCTGGGTTTTACAAGGAGTGAAGCTGACCCGAACCTATACTTCAAGGTTGAAAAGGACATATCTCTCATTCTGGTTCTTTATGTGGATGATCTTTTTCTGATAGGTGCAGACCCTCTCATGTATCAATGCAAGAGGGAGTTGGCTTCTGAATTCGAGATGAAGGACCTAGGTTTGATGCACTACTTCCTAGGCTTGGTGGTCTAGGAAAAGCCAGGTGAGATTTTCCTTTCCCAAGGAAAATACATCGTGAAGCTACTCGAGAGATGTGAGATGGTGGAATGCAAGTCTGTTTCTACTCCAATGGAACTCAACTTCAAGAAGCTATGTGGAAGTGATGCTAGGCTCGAATTGGCAAATCATTCTGAGTATCGACAACCTAAGAGGGCCCTGATGTTCTTGGTAAACTCTCGTCCGAACATATGCTCCGCTGTGAATACATTGAGTCAATTTATGGTCGACCCTCATCACATACATTGGATTGCTGCTGACTGGCATTGCAGTGTGGTGGATCGTAAGAGCATGTCTGAGTGTTGCTTCTCTTTGGGGTCTGCTTCAATATCTTGGATGAGCAAGACGCAGAAATTGGTTGCTTTAAGCAACGTCGAAGCCGAATACATTGCTACTAGTATGGCTTGTTATGAAGCTGTTTGGTTGAGGAAGCTCTTCAGTGAGCTATTTGAGCAGGTGTTGGATACCATTGTGATCTTCCGTGACAACCAAAGTGAGATTCGACTTTCAGAGAATCTCGTGTTCCACGACCGCTCCATGTACATTGATATCAGGTACCACTTTATCTGGGATATGGGACAATGAGGAGAAATAAGGCTCCAACACATCAAGACGGATGAGAAGGTCGCAAACATTCTGACAAAGCCCTTAAGGAAGGTCAAATTCTTAGCCTTCCATGAGAGACTTGGAGTTGTGGAAAGACCCTCCTATGAGGGTCCCGCATGAGTTGGACATTGAGCTCTGGGAGCTCCTGGGGGCTTGGCGTACTTCTTGGAGCTATGAGTGACCATAGGGTGAGTGGTTCACCTTCCCCTAGTGGTGTGCTATGGATAGGGTGAGTGGTTCACCTTCCCTTGTGATACCCCATGATGGTTGACATATGTGTAGGGTGAGTGGTTCACCTTCCCCTACGATTGTGGACATATGTATGTAGGGTGAGTGGTTCACCTTCCCCTATGATTGACATATGCATAGGATGAGCGGTTCACCTTATGGCATATGAGCAGGATGAGTGGTTCACCTTCTCTTGTCGATGCCCCAACATACATCCTACCCATGGAGTCCGGGACTCATGGGAAGTACCTCACGTCTGGCCAATGAGTTGGGAAATGTGGATAGGGACCATAGCACTACCGATGGATGCATCGTGTACTGTCGTACTCCCTATGTCTAGGATGCATGGCGTTCAACAACTTAATCTGGGATCATTTGAGGTTCTACCTCTAGACTGACTTTTGTCAGTGGTAAGTGGTAAGGTCTTGTGACTCACTCTCGATCAATTCTTCTTCATTATTACTTCATGGTTCAACATAGCATAGCAGAGCAGAGATGGTACATGATGACAGGATGGCATGATGACGACAAATGGATTGACAGTTGGAATTCTCCCTAGTTGAGAAGGAGTGTTAAAATTGGAAACTAGGGCCAAATTCCACCTTGGGACAACTCATTTGATGGAGATGATGATTGCATTGGATTCCTCTTTTCGAGAGGTCCAAGTTTGATATAAAGATCATCTCATTCGTGCAAGTAGAAGTGAAATTTTGAATTTATTCACTCACATGTGCAAATTGTTTAGGTTGGTCTCAACCTAATGTAGGCTCAAGAAGCCCAATAGATGTGTCTTTTCACCTTCAATGAATTGTATAAATAGGAGTGACCTCTCACCTCATTTGGACATCATTCACTCACACATTCTTCTCTCTCTTCATCAGATTGGTTTGTATAGCTTGGGATGAGACAAATTGCAAGCCAAAAATTTCAGACTTCAGACCAGCATTGACCAACGTTGGCCAAAGGGTTCTTGACCTTGTTTGATTGCGTTTTAAGGGACAAAATTCCGATTTTGGGAGGACAAAGATTTTCTGGACATGTTGACTTGTATTTAAATAATGAGGGTCTTTTGCAGTGTATTATATTAGATATCATTTTTTGGGATTCAACTGCGTTAAGAAAGTCATTCATCTATGACCATTTCCATGAGAGGTAGTTGTAACTAACTAGTTTCTCATGATTTTTGAATAGTCCACTTAGCACTCATTGCATTGGGTGATGCTCTCAAGGGTGAAGAAGTGGGATTGAAACTAGTGAAATGAATTATAGTCAATCATCGCTTCTAGGGCTTGCACTCGGTAACCAGGACTTCCCGGGAGGTTACCCATCCTAGATTGCCTCTGGCTCAAGCGCGCTTAACTGTGGAGTTTTCCCCACAATTAAGCCCACTTAACTTGCTACCCCATTTGCAAAACCTTAGCAAGTATTGTGCCTCATGAACCATTCAAATAGAGCTCCCTTCACTCTTATGTATTTAAGTATTGAGGGTCTTTCCTAGTGCTTTATATTAGATATCATTTTTTGGGATTCAACTGCGTTAAGAAAGTCATTCGTCTATGACCATTTCCATGAGAGGTAGTCGTAATTGACTAGTTTCTCATGATTTTTGAATAGTCCACTTAGCACTCATTGCATTGGGTGATGCTCACAAGGGTGAAGAAGTGGGATTGAACCCAACCTCTCCACCAAATTTCGTGGCTAGAGCACATCCGATGCTACCCCAAATGAACACTCCCTCTTAGCGAGGACTGTGTTCCAGCAATACTCCTCACTGAGTATCACCCTGATCATCTGACATCAGTCCTTGTGCTGATGCTAGACCTGCTGCCCACCATCCTCTGCACTGCTGTATCCTGTACTGCTACCCATGGTTTTGCCACTGCCACTGCTGCATCTGTACTACAACTCCCTTTGCATTCGTGCTGTTGCCTATGGCTCTACCACTGCCACTGCTGCATTTGCACTGCATCTCCTCTCATCATGCTGCCCACTGTTGCATTGCAACTCAGTTATTGAGAAGTAAGTAACTGATCTCCCAACTCTAACCTCTCTGTTGGGCTAGAGACCCTCCTGATGCTGAAGCTCCTCTGCCGCTGACAAGTGCTCCCTCTCTAACCTTTGCGCTGCTGCAACAACTCCTTGCATCTCGCACCGTTGCACACCTCTCTGTGCCATCCTCCACTGGTGCAACACTCCTGTGCCTCTTACACTGTTGCAGCCTGCTAGCCTCGCTCTATCCTGGGAATCTTGCACTGTAGCTCTCTCTGCTGCTCCATCCGCATCCATCTCTACCCACATTAGCCAGTCCTGCTACTGCTCTTCGGGCCTCCCGTAGCGAGGTCTAATCCAAGAGGCTGGGTACCTCGAGGATCCTGCCCCTCATCGCCTGTAGTCCGCTTGACTACGACTCGATGTCTCCCCACTTCCGCTCAAGTGGCGTGTGTGCGCTCATGGCACAGTCATCGTCTGTCTCCACTTACTTCTCTGCCCTTGCTGGTGCTGCCTTAGTCTCAGAAGACTCTCCCTTACTCATCTTCCTTGGACACTTGGTCGCAGAATGACCTAGCTCCCCATAGTGGAAGCACTTGATCTTGGAGTGATCCTTCTTCTTCTGTTTTTCTTGCTTTCCCTCAGATGCTAGGGCAACATCTTCCTCCTCTTCCTTTTTGACTCTGATCCCCTTATTGCTGCTTCCCGCCTTTGTCTACAGTCTGATCTCTTCTTGGTGAAGAGCCGCCCACATCTCATCCCAAGGTGGAAGTGTCCCTCTGCCCAATATACTTTGGACAAATACCTCCTAGTCTTTTGAGATTGCATTCAGGGCTGTCCTCACCATCAATTCCTGATATGGCGTGGCTTCAATGGCAGTCAACTGATCTCAGATCTCATTCAGTCCTCCGAGGAAGGTGTCAATTGGTTCTATCTTCGTCATCTGATATGACCTTAACTGATTTTCTAGTAACAACCTTCTCTGCACAGAAGTATGTTGGTACAATTTCTTTAGGGCCTCCCACATCTCATTTGCTGTTTCCTTCTAGGCAATGTGTGGTATTACATGGTCTTTGACCTCATCAAGGATGATGCTCTTGGCCCTTGACATTGCCTCCTCGTACTTGTCGTTCTCAGCTGGGTCGACTGGGATAGCTATCGTCTTCAAGGCGAAGTGCTTGACATGATTTCTGTCAAGTACGGATAAGATTCTGGCTTTCCAGACTGCGAGGTTTGACGCTTCGTCCAGTTTGTCTTGGTCTCTTACTCTGTGTAGTGCCATGATGCTCTTCTACTTCCCTCTTGGAAGTTCTCGATGTGACTCCCTCTGAGTCTCGATTTCCCTCTTGGAAATCCTTCTACCGATGTTGAGATGCCCCCTACTCTGATCGTTTGTGCAACGATTCGGATTTCTCGGCTAGAAACCCTCGGTAACAACTCCCTCCTCTTGGCCTTGCCCTGTCAGGTACTGTTCTGACTACAATACCTCACCAGCTCCACTCTGCAACTTTCCCACAACCTCCTAAACCCCAACGACCTGAAGGTGAAAGCTCCTAGGCTCTGCGCAATCCCAACACTAGCAACTTGGCCTCCTCAACCAACTGCGTCAGCCCTCCTAGCTTCTGCGTGAGTCTCCCTTTGCCTCCCTTAGCTTTTGTGCTGCCTCTTCCTGGCTCACCCTTGATGACATAGGCACTGCGTCACACTTCCCTTGTTGCTGCTTTGCTAGAAACAACTTCTGTCACTCGGGACAACTGTTTTCTGCTGCTATTGCTCCGCTCGGCTAATGTCCTCAGTTCTCCTGTGATCTGCAACCATGCTCTGATACCATGTTGAGGTTTCTAAGTTTACCAGTTAGAAACCCTCCTTGCACTTTACTGATTTATTCCTACCTACTTGTTCTGTTACTTAACAAGTTATTTACAATGTAATTACTGAAAATAAACACTTGTGCATGCTCAACATATTACAGATCATCAACTGAAGGAAACAAATACAAGCACTGAAAATGACACCGTTATTTTTGGACCAATATCCCCGGAAAAACCCAATGCGGGAAAACCGGTGTAGCTATCTGAGGGTTTTCTTATTAAGCAATTTCAGAGTACAGTCTGGGTGCCAAATCCGGCTTACCCAACAGAGAATGCCCTTGGCAGTAGTACCTCTCAGTCTGAGACAAATGTCTCGGCTGAAACCCCGGATAAACCCTCCGGCAGCTCCTCAGCTCCAATCTGCCCCAGAAAGCCCAGCGTCTGCCTTTCTGGACTGCATCAGCCTCTCTCTGCCCAACGTTGGCCCTGCATCACCCTAAATGGGTCTACGTTAGCCTCAGGAGGCCCTGCGTCAACCTCAGGAGGCCCTGCGTCAGCCTTTTGGTCCTCTGCGTCAGCTACGCTAGCCTCTTTGAAGCACTACGCAGCTCCTGGCTGTCTCTGCGTGGCCCTGCTTGAGTCTTGGCTGCTATTGCGTCACTCTCTCTGGCTCCTGTGTTGATCTCCTGGCACTATCTCTGCCTCTTTGTCTCTCTGTACTCACTGCCCCTTAGCTGCAACTCTGATCACTGATTCTATCTCTCTTAGCAAACCCCGTTCTAGAGAATAGAATGACTGACCATTTGGTGTGCTCTCTAAGTGACCCTCAAGCCTCCTCTTATACTTTTCTCGTTGACATATCAACGGCCGAGATTAAGTCCCTAATCAACAGCTAAGATTAAATATGGCTTAATCCATGTCTTTTGGACCATTCTAACACAATTTTATATTAATCCACATTAATATTTTAATTTCCCTTAGTTTACACTTAGGGACTCCATTAAAAATATTAATTATTTTAATATTTCTCAAACTGTTTAGAATCTGCCCAAACCCTTTTTGGGTATTGGAGATCTCACGTGCCCCAACCTCTCCACCAAATTTCATGGCTAGAGCACATCCGATGCTACCTGAAATCAACATTCCCGGGAGGTCACCCATCCCTGATCGCCTCTGGCTCAAGCGCGCTTAATTGTGGAGTTTTCCCCACAATCAAGCCCACTTAGCTTGCTACCCCATTTGCAAAACCTTAGCAAGTATTGTGCCTCATGAACCATTCAAGTAGAGCTGCCTTCACTCTTATGTATTTAAGTATTGAGGGTCTTTCGCAGCGCATTATATTAGATATCATTTTTTGGGATTCAACTGTGTTAAGAAAGTCATTCATCTATGACCATTTCCATGAGAGGTAGTTGTAACTGACTCGTGTTGACTTCTGTTTGATTGCAGAAAATTGCAGCAGATTTTCTCTCCTTTGATCGAGTTTGACTGAGCTGTTTTGGGCTGCATTTGACCTCCTGTTCAGGCCGAGTTTGACCAAGCAAGACCGAGCTACATTGGAGAAGGTTTGCTGCTGTTTTGACCAATGTTGACTCTTTAGTTAGGGCTGAAGTTTGATTGCAGAATTTGACAGGGCTGATTTGACTGTGTATTGGGCAGGTGAATTTGATTTTTCATACTCTCTCTCTGTTGAACTATTGAATAATAATAAAAAGATTTGATCAAAGGGTTTTCCTCACATTGGGGTTTTTCCCTGGCATCTGCCAAATCTAGTGTCCTCTTGTCTTGGCTTGTCTTCTGCATATATTTTATGTGCTATCTGCATTTACTGTCAATGTGATTAATGGTTAATGTGATTGCTACTGGAAATTATTGGTAATTGTCATTGGGCTGCTAAAAAGAAGATTGGAGAAATTGTGCTAAGCATAGAACATATCATTGTTATCTAAAATTAACACTTTCACATTAACTTTTGCCCACTCTGATACTCTTATGGTTCTTGCATCTATGATGTTGATCTCACTTGATTCGATGAGTGTGTTTTAGATGCTTACTACTAGGTACAACTGCCATCCCTTGAGGCATTGCATGATGCCTCTCCAACACTTTAGTGAGGACTTCTAGTGCAGTTGATGGCACTCTCAACTCCCTCTAGGACTTGAAACACTATGCATCTGAGCCAAGGCAATGCTTAGAGAGTTGATGTACCCCAAAGATGGTAGGACTCCCCTAGGTTGACATTATACCTTCTTGATGGACGTTGCCTTGTTTATGAGATGTTTTGATGATGATGATTTGAGATCCCTTTGATGGTTCATTGCTCAACATGATAACATCATACCTTAGCTCCATGACATCCCATTTCATGTGGCTTGGATCGATGACATGGGCTCCACAACCTATGTCACACGGTTCGAGTTCGAATTCGAGTTCGACGACGATTAAGTTCGATTTAGGTTCGAATTTTCCGATCAGGTTCGAATGAGGTTCGACATTAGGTTCGACTATACATATTTTTCAATATATATATATCTATATATGACAAAATAATAGAAAATTCAAAATCGATCCATAAACACATGAAAATTCTTAATAGTAAACATACATGAATAATGTAATCATTCTAACATCTAGTTAAATTTAAACATACACAATAGTAGTTTGCAAAAAGAAATGACATAATTTTCAGTCTTCAAAATTTAAATGAATGTCAAATACTAGTAATCTTTTAAAAATCACATAATCAAAACATGATCAAAATTTAAACATACACATCATTGTAGGACATCTTCAAATTTCAAAATTTTAAATATCATCAAAGTCATAATATCATCAAAGTCATCAACACATGAAATTCCATCATTTGGCTCATCTAGTGAGTCATCATCAATGCTAATATAATAAGGAAGTCATAAAGACCATTGCCAAATAGTTATAATCCATAAAATTGTTCTAAGAAATTCAAAAAACATAGATAATCTATACTTATGGCCTACTAGACTCTAGTATGATCAAAAAGCTCTCAATAATCATGTGCATATGGCATAGTAAAGGCACTAGAATGTTGATCATCAAAGTCATCAATAGATGGAATTCCAACATTTGGATCATCTAGTGAGTCACCATCAGTGCTATTATCATCTTCTTCTGGCTCTAAATCAACATCAAACCATGGGTCGGAGGAACTAGATGCATCTTTGGCCACACTACTCAAGGCCAACTTCAAATTACTGCGAACATAAACAAGGTCTTCCAACCTTGTAGACAATAATTTGTTTCTTTTCTTGGACTGGATATGGTTAAAGCTACTCCAGTTCCTTTCACAAGCAGAGGCATTTGATCCCTGACTCAAAATACGAACTGCAAAACGTTGCAATTCAGGAGTCTCTGATCCATAAAACTGCCACCATCTCCCTAGAGGAATATTGGGCCTATCTTGTACTGCACTAGACCTTGCAAATATTCCCTCTTCCAACCTGTATGCTCGGAGCTGCTCTCTAATTCTACTGCATTCTTCTGGATCAGGGACCAACCGTTCAACTGCATCATAAAGGCCATTCATGACTTCTGCATCATTTGTTCTTTCTATCCCAAAGAGTCTAGGATCCAAATAACAAGCTGCTGCATGTAAAGGACTATGCAACATCTTCCATCTTTCGTCAATCATCTCCCATATTGCAATGTACTCATTTTCCTCATTATTAAAAGATTTTGCAATGGCTTCTTTAGCACGATCCATGCCCTCATAAACAAATCCCATGGAAGGGGTATCACTATCAACCATGCGAAGCATATCAACAATTTGTTCACATACTTTTCAAACCTTTTGAGCATTGTCCCAAAAAGCATTCCCTAAAATCACCTATTCCAACTCCTTTCCTTTAGCTTCCTTTGAAAGATGAGACTTTTCCCACTCATTGTTGCAAAAAACACCCCTTATACTCCCTTTTTCTTCAACTAGCCTTTTGATAGTAATATAATATGTGGCAAACCTGGTGTCACAAGGCCTGAGCAACTCTCTAGATGCATTATTCCTGTACAAGCTCAATGTGAGTTGATGGTTAAATATGAAGTGAGAAATTTGTTTCCCCCTTCGAACTGTCTCATTAATCCATGGAAACTTTGCCAAGTCATGTAACAATAAGTCAAGACAATGGGCAGCACAAGGTGTCCAATATATTTTTCTGTATTTATCCATGACCATTTTTCCTGCTCCAACACAATTTGAAGCACTATCAGTTATAATTTGGACCACATTTTCTTCTCCAACCTCAAGAATAGCTTCCTCTAAAATCTTGAAAATATATTCAGAGGTCTTCTTATTCCCTGATGCATCAACTACTTTCAAAAAAAGTACCCCTTTAGGGCAAGAAACCAACACATTAATAAGAGGTCTATGATTCATATCTGACCAGCCATCTGATAAAATTGTGCACCCTGTTTCCTTCCAAGAGTCTTTGATCTTCTTCAAATTGTTTGTAACTCTTTCTTTTGACCTCTTCAAAATGGTGGTCCTCAAGGTCTCAGAACTAGGAGGGAGATATCCTTTACCAAAACCTGCCATCATCTTACATGCGTTGATGAAGTAAGGACTTCTTGCCACATTAAATGGAATTGCACATTCAAAAAACATATCACCTACAGCATCATCAACTTCTTGTTTCTGCATGGGCTTCCAAAGAGTATTTAATGTAGGTGTCCCACTTGATTGACTGATCTTTACTGAGATGAACTCCCAACACCAACTGTGCATGAAGAAAGTGCAGATAATGAATTGTAATTCATTGCAATTTCTGTTTGAACACGTTGTCTTTTGTTTTCATTCACTTTCTTAGTCTTCTGTATATTGTCATAATCTTTCTGAAGTGTCTCCTTGAGCTCTGCAGACACATTCTTGCAACCTTCAACGCCACCTCCTTTGCCATTAGTGACAGAAAGTAAGTGGTCCATGACTCTAGTTAAAGATCCAAAAAATTCATTATTACATAACTTGCATTTCAAATGCCTCCCATGAGGCCCGTCCAATTTCTCCACATATTTCCATCCTTCTGCCGTTGACTTTGGAGGTGCCATGACAAATATGTCTGCATTTTTGTTGGCAATGGCATATTAAAATTCGAATTTAAATAAATGATAAAATAGTGAAATTCAATTTTCAAATACAAAAAGCTGATATTAAGCTTCATCTCTAAGATTCAAGTGACCGTGCAAGAACAATAACTCTTTAAGGATTGAGCAAGGTCTGGAAAAGAATCCATCTAAGACACAAGCTACCCAAGGCATCTGAATTTTTGAAGGAGTTCATCTCATTCTCTATGTGGCAAAGTCTGGGGGCACTAATTTCAAAAGAAGATTTACTCTATAGTATATATGAAGAACAAGGAAGTGTTTACAAAAACAATTATCTGAACCTATCTGAACCTTACTACATATTGCAATAACATCCAAAACTGAAGGACAAAATTTATATAAAGGACTAAAGTATGTCATGAAGTTCTAAGGCTCAGCATATGCATTGTGATCTGAAGTCAAAAGGAACCATGCCGATGAAAAGAACCAAAATTCTGGAATTTCTGAGGCATATAACTGTACGAATGATGAAGCAAGTCTCATCAGTGACATATCTCTCTAAACTTTAAACTTTAAAGGACCGAACCTCTTTATGATATTCTTTTGTGCAAAATTATGTACTACTAAATAAAAAGACTGAGGTATATAATCCGTGAAAGGGACCATAATCTGATTTTATTTCTGCCTTGGTAGTTTTGTGGAAGAGGATATAATTTTCATTGTATATACCTTTCCAGTTTCCACTATTTTGACATGCTGTTGTAAATATTTTGGTGTATATATATGACATATTTTTCAAAAGAAATGTAAACAATACATATGAAGTCTGTCTGAGATTCATCATTCAACAGAGGACTTCTTCCTTCTGTGGGTGACTCTTGGGCATCCCCCCACAATTTTTGGCCAATGGCCTTAGAAAAAGTCAATTAAAAAAAATGAAAAAAAAACAGAACCCTAAAGCAAATGTGATATCTGGTTCATGCTTTCATTGTTCATGTTTGTGACTTGTTCTTGTTTCTCAAATATTTTTTATTTTTATTTTTTTATCTCCACATATCCCCGGGTGCATTTCCCATTCCCATGCGGATGCCACCCATCCTAGAAACTTTGTGGAACAGTGCATTAATCTGTTTCTGAGATTTCCCAGATGGCCCATGGGTATGAACTATGAAGCATATTACCATGTCTTCCATCCCCTAGAGCAACAATTGAGAATGTTTCCAAATGGAATGGTTTTGTAATTACAAGGTTTTGCAGCACATGGACAAGGACTTTTTCTTAGTCTCACCCATTAGCAGCTTTCTAGTATGCAATTAACTTTTTTTTAAATCACCCTACAGACTCAGGAGTGAATTGCCCCAGTGTTTCTGATGCAACTTCATAAAATAACATGAATAGGGGTGACAGAATTACTAGTAAACTGTCAGGATTCAGGAAGTCTCAATTCTCTTTGGGCTTCCTCAAGAGATGGGATGCTAGGAACTAAATTTCTACGTACTGTGAATGGTGCTCACTGCTGAGTATAACAAATAGATGCACTATGGTTTCAATGTAATTGGAGCAGCATAGATCCCAAAGAGTTGAACAGGTTCCAATTCCAAATATTATAACGCAGCCCAGGAATTATTTGATGAAGTTGTCCATGTTGGAAAAGGTATCAAGCCTGATTTGGTCAACCATCAAAAATCCCAAACGTGGTTTGGTATAATAGCTGACTAATAAAATATGGCTTATGCAACCAATGTTTAAAGTCAGAATCAGACTTAGTGTTGGCCAGGGATTAGATAGGATTCATAATCCAAGTTACAGGCTACAGCAAGAAATTCAGAGCTATTTATTATTATGGCAAAAATTGAAAGTCAGTAATTTTCTTCTAGCTGAAAAAATGTACTGATTTGTAATAGTCTATAGATACTCTAGTGGGTGAAAAGTAATCATTTCAAGAAATTCGTTGAATGAAGGATGAAAATGAACTGAACTTCAAAAAACAAATACTGAGCTGCTTCAAAACCATGTCACTGTCCTTCAAGGATCCAGCAAAAGCAAAGGAAATGAATATGGCAGTGTTTTGTAAATGCTATGGCATGAGGTTGCTTTAGACTATTTGCAGAATCTATACAACCAATTAGCATGCCAACTGTAGCACGTAATAAGTTAATAACACATGCATTTGCAATTTGCAGACCTCACACACTAACAAGGGAACAGGGCAGCATGTTGACACAGCTGACAGTGAGGACTTGGATCAGAGTTGGCATAAGCCATGACCTGGTTTACTAAAGGATAAATGAAGTCTGAAAATTTTAATAAATTCATCAATACATCAATGTAAATCATAACTGTTTATTATCTTGTACTAATGTAACAGAAGCAATGCTTCTGAAGCAGTGTTGATAAGTATAACATTGGCATCGGTAAAAAATCAGCCAGGGTCCGAAAAACATCTCAGAAACATTGGCAAAAAATCAGCAAACCATGGCAAACATTAAAAAATACAAAATATATTCAATTTCTTCAAAATTAGCAAAAATCAGAAAAAATCAGTAAAACTCGGGAAAAATCATAAACAAATTGCTTACGGAAAAAAATTACGGTTTTCTGGCACATTGCTTAATGTTATCAGTCTGTTAGAGACCAAATATGCAGAGTCTGTTTATGTAGCAGAGGCCCGAGGGTGAATATAGCCAAATGGCAGTGTGGCACTGAGTGAAATACATATGTGACAGACTACAGTGAAACAAAAGACATAAATAGTGACTTGTGAGTCGAAGGTATACTGATACAGTGATACATACATGATGATGATAGTAGTCTGAGACTCTGATACAGGTGCCGCGGTGCCTGTGCCGCGTGCGTGCAGCGTCGCTCGGATCTCACAAAGAGCACTCCGCTGGTGACTGCTGGTGACTGCGTGCAGCGTCACGACTCACCGTCATGCGTGCCCAAACAAATGCTCCGGAGCTCCAGCCTCCGCTCAGATCTCAGTTCTCACAAAGAGCACTCAGCGAACAAATGCTCCGCTCACAGCCTTGGCCCTCAGCGTCACCGTCACGCGTAGTCCGCTCAGCAATCAAACAGTGCTCCGCTCAGCAATCAAACAGTGCTCCGCTCAGCAACCAACGATTCAACCCGGCAGTGTGTGCCAAAATGATAGCGTGGCATGGTTTATAAAGAAATATTTGGCGGGAACTTGGAAGCGGTATGCGGCCCACGGTTTTTCGCCCAAAACCGTCCAGAAAACTGGCAGAAAACCGTCCGAAAAAGTTCGATTAAGTTCGTTCAAATTCGTTCAAATTCGATCAGGTTCGATCAGGTTCGATTAGGTTCGCCTGATTCGTTTAGGTTCGAATTTGCCTTTAGGTTCGGCTTGGGGTTCGGCCTTCAGGTTCGCCGAACCTAAACGAACCTCAAGTTTTTTTACAGGTTCGGCGAATTTCGAACCTGAAGGTTCAGGTTTGCCGAACCCTGTGACTTAGTCCACAACTAGGAAGCATCACAAAAATTAATCTCTTATCAAAATGACGATGATTACAACAACATTTTAGCTCATCCCAAGCTGTAAATGCAAAAGTGTTGCAGCTTATCCCAAACAATGCTTCTCACAAACATAGCAAACATTAGCTAGGGCACCACATGCTAATTATTAGCAAACCCTATTTTCACTTCATTCTCCAAAGCTACATCAACCCAAATGAAGAATCACACAACAGGTTACATTCCTTCTATACTTTCTCCTCTGTATTGTGTTAATAGTAATGAAGTGATGTGCTTCCCCTTCCTTTTATAGAGTAAAATGAGGGAGTTAGAAGCAAGGTAAAACCCTACCCTAGACTAGGTCCGCAAGTGGAGCACTTTACATGTGTCAAGTAGGTAGATACATGTCCACAAGTGGCAACTCACTCACTCCACATATTTTTATGTAACACCACATATTCGACAAGTGACAACTCACCTACTCTACATGTTTATGCAACAAGTGTGTCCTCCTAGTCCAAGTTATAATATATATGATAATTGGGCTATGAGGCAAAGTACCCTAAAGAAAGTCTCTCACATGAAGCACTCTCCCTCCAAGCAGAGTGTTCCTCACACACTAAATGAAGCACTCTCCCTCCAAGCAGAGTGTTCCTCACACACTAAGTGCTCATACAGCTGAAGGAGAATGGAGAACTGGTTCAGAGCAACCGAAACTAATATATAGAAGTGCTGTTTGATGTTTATAAAATGATTTATATATGCAAGTTGTCTGGTGACATTTGTCCATTGAGACAATGTTTTTGTTGTCCTTTCAATTAGTTCACATGCTGAGGTATTTATATAATTCTTGCAGCTTCCAAGTTTCATCTTTCAGTTTAGGAAAACAAGAAAAGCTAGGTATGGGGCCAAGTGTTTAGCAACAACAACAAGAAGGAATGTTTCTGGCGAAAGGATGCTGGTACTCTAATTTATTGCCGTTTTAAACTAGTATGATATTTCATTATAGTGAGTGGCTAAATAGTGACTACAAATCCTGGAAAACTATTTAACTGCTGATGGTTTAGGATGATCATTGCTGACATGTTCAGGTTTTTGTCCCCCCACATCCCTTAATCAAGCATTGGGTATCTGTTCTTAGAAATGAGCAAAGTCCGTGCCCTATTTTTAGTAAGTAATGCTCCCTTACTCTCTCTTTCTCTCTATGTATATTACAACAATAGGACCTAATAACATCTATCATGAACTCGCAATTAAACTTTTTGCCACATTAGTTATGCTCTTTCAAAATATTTGATGTTTTATGGAAGAGTTAGAGATGCTCTTTTTAATTCTCACAAAATATCATAATATTGTTTAGAAATATTGCAACAGGAATTTCCAAATAGGATTAGAAAATAAAGTCACGACCATCATAAAGTGTTGGTGACATTGTAATGCTGACGTATCACCAGAAATTCCTGTATGCATTTGGTTGTGGCACCTTTTCTTTGATATCTGCTTCCTCTGTGTGTTTGTTGATGTCCATTGCTCAACTCAACTTTTGATATTTTTTAATTTCCTAGGGAGAATGTAATTATCTTTACAGACATGTTGGGGGATCCATAAACAACATAAATTTTGATCTTGCTATCATTTCTCTCAACTAATTGCAGAAAGGCACCAAAGAGGAACTTGTATGGTTGAATAATTTCTTTTTCTCAATAGCTCTATATGTTTTTGCTTTTGTTTTTTGTTTTTTTTGTATAACATTTTTTTTTTTTTTGTTTCACTTTATCAATGACTGCATATATAAGATATCCTGTAAGTTGTTACTCCTCTTACTGTTCTTTTTAGTAGGGCTGCTAAGGTCGTGGCAACGTTGCTAGATGGACATACTCAAGGCAAAGACCCACTGTCACCTCGGCTCCAACCCTTGCTATTTAGGTTCAACACCTCTTCAACAGACAAGGGAGGAATCCCTAAGTTCTGGTTGATGTCCAGTGCCTTTGCAATGGAGGTTTTCTTGATTTGTTTGCTGACCTGCGTAAAATGGTACTAAAAACAGAGTAGATTTCTTCAACAAATATTTGTAGCCAAAATATTTTTAAAGATATATTGTGTGGCCTATAGATTTTGGTTTACTGGAAGTATCCTAACCAAATATGTGATTATTTCTCTGTTTAGGTGGTTGATTAAGAAGTTATGGCTCAGAAAAGTTCGCTGTCCTATATGACAGACTGTAAAGTCTGCATAAAATTCAGGGACAATAGTTTGATCTGAAAATTGCAGACACCCCATAGAGTTCAAAACACCCCTAGGTGGTTACTCTAAGGTGTGGAAAGACTATAGGGGCAATATAGAGGCTTTGGGGGCCTCCCCTCTTATGAATTTGATTGAAAATACAATTTCCAGATAGCTGGAAATTGATTTTCAGAATTCTGGGTTGAATTTAATTAATTTATAATGCTCATAAATTATCCAGACTTAATTAAAACAATAATAATAGTTGGAAAGTGAAGGAGATTCAACTCTATTACAATAAATTCAACTATAAAATTTATATAGAGATGAAATGACCAGTTCTAGTGCATAATACTTAGCTGTGAGTCTGTAGAATTTGACTCGGATGGCTGTAAAATGCAGGAAAAGCTAGCAAAGAGCCCTCCAAACCTGCAGATCTGCAACCACAATGTCTAGATACAAGTGTAAAATGGGGAAATACGTAAACTTGTATCTACTCTTGGAATAGATATAACTTTTTAATACTTTTCTTGTAATGTACCAAACTGAAAAATTTGGCGATTTCTCAAAATTTAACTCGACAAAATGCTTCAGATAAAATTTTCATTCATTTAACAAAACATTGCCCTGTAAGAGTACTGCAAAAATAATCACAAGAGGAACAAAAATGATCTCAACTTTTATTATAATAGATAAACTGGGGTTTACATGCTGCTACAGTCAAAATAGCTGAGATGGAAAAAGCAGGCCAAATGAATCTGCTCCAATGCTGCATTGGGCCTCCAAAACTGAACTGACCAATCAATATGCTGCAACCTGCGAATCTTGAGTGGATTCACTAGGGGAGAGAGCTGGGTACTCACCCACTCTCGCTGAATCCCCCGAGGATTTCCGTCCTGGGGCTACTGCTGACACTGGGAACTCCTGGTTCTCCAAACCTCTCCACAAGAAAAATACTCAACTCAAGGATGTCTCCAAATGATCTCCTCCTCTTTTATAGATTTGATGGACCCCTCTAGAAGCCTTTATTTTATTATTATTTTAATCACTTAATACTTTTTCCCTCTCGTTTTTCTTAAAATACCTTTTTAATATAGGAAAATGATAAATCAGCCACCATCCCACCTCAAGCCACTCAAAGTCACTTCTTACCATCCCATCCTATAGGTCTTCTCGTCCCGGTTCCAACAAGCTATTGCACTGAGATATTCCATCAAATATTCCTCTTGAAATGCCACCTCAAGTGCAATTACTTAAGTCAAGCCCATTAATAACCCTGTTTTATGAAAGTTGTCAAAATGTAACAGAATGAAAGGCAAGCTGTGCGGATGATGGAATATGCCCAACGAAAGCCATCGTATCCCATAAAACTCCTCGAAACTCCCCCGGGACCCTTGATGACATAATCTTGCTCCCATGACCTGGCCATCTTGTGGCCTGGAAAAGCACCTTGATTTTACTGTAGAGGAAAATAAAAATGGGGACACGACAAATCCTCCCGCCCCAAGATTTTTTGCCTGTGAAAATTTCGTGCTATGAAATTATTCTGCAACGGAGAAAATTTCGCTATGAAATTTTATTGCAGCGACTGGAATTAATTCTTCTAACTGTAATTTAATTATGCAGTTTATTGCTTACGACAACAACGAATTAATCACCACTGCAACCTTTAGAAATAAATTATGCGAAAAATAAAAGTGCTGGAAATTGATAAATATGCTAGCACACACATGAAAATTGAGACAATTATTTCCTGGACAAATGTACCTAGAAAAACCCAACTTGGGAAAACTGGTGCAGTAGCCGAGGGTTTTTATTATTATGCAACAGTGAAATAATAATAGTACAATTTGGATGCCGAAATCTGGCAATCCAGTAGAGAAAATACTGGAAACAATTATATGAGGGAAATTACCCTCACTCCGAGCAATCCTGACACTTGATTGCCTTTGAAAAGGAAGCCACCCACCCAGCCTTGCGTCACCTCTGCGCAGTCCCTCAAACGCTATAGGCTGGAACTTCTGCAAATCAAGCCGTCTTGCCTGCTGTTGACTGGGAAACTATCTCTACAGCACTTTGGAAATGTCTTTCAGCCTCTGGAACTGATAAGCAACTTCACCCTAGCAAAATCGAATTGCCCTCTGAAGCTTCTGCGCAACCTCCTGGAGAAATCTCAGCCTCTCTGCAATGTACTCACCGGAACTGGAAAATCTTCCTCCGGCTTCACTGTCCCTGCCCCTCTTTGTCTCTACTTCCCTTCTGAAGCTCGAACTCTTCTAGTGACTGCTGCTGCTCTCTGGAAAATTGAACTCCCAAGGAAATCAATCTCAACCGTGTATTCTCCATTTACCCATCAACTTCTTATAATCTTTCGTTGGACCTACAATGGCCAAGATTAAAACTTAATCAAGGGCCAAGAACTTATCGGAGTCGATCCGTGTGAGTTTCTAGATGATTCACACCTTATCTCAATTAATAATGATTAATTAATCAGATTTCCTAAGTTTAGACTTAGGAAATATTTAAAAATAGGCTAATAATCTAATTGAGATACTTCTAGGTGGAATTTCCAGAAACGATTTCTAGGTATGGAGAACTTTTGTGTTTTAACCTCTCCACAAAGCTTGGAGACTAGAACACCTCTGATGCTAAAAAAACTAACATTGCCTTCAAGTAATTCACGCTTGTCCACTGTAGAGGCATCTGCAAACTGCTACCAAAATCCCATATGAACCACTGGACCACATCATGCCTCCATTTAATCCAAATATGAATGGATCCCCCAATACTTGGATCCCACATGAACCGTTGGCTCAATCTGCTATCCATGGATCCACCTGGATCCCAAAGCCACCATAGCCAATCATCCTCGTCCGTACCCCATGACTTTGGTTGTGCTATGTCTCTGGTTGTAGATGTTGCTCCACCAATAAATACTAGCTCATGAACTCTCTCCAATCCAACCTCTGGCATAGACGAAGGTCAATCCCACAATGCTGATGCTGGGCTAGTGTTGCTGTAATATTGATGAATTGTCGGTGCACATCCCACTGCCCACTAAAACATGCATTTACCCACGCATCTAAGGGCTCTTGATGTACTGTGCTCCTAACTAAGAATGATACTCCATCAATAGGATACCAACTCATGATCTCTCGCCAATCCAAAGCATGGACACCTGTGTGAGTATATCAAGAATCTGCTAATCTATGGGAACATGTTGTGGTCGAATTGATCCACGCTGCACACAATCTCTGATGAAGTGGTATCTTATATCGATATGCTTTGACCTATCATGGAACACTGGATTCTCAGAGAGCCTGATATAACTTTGATTATCACAGTAGATACTGGTTGACTCCATCCTTTGACTGAACAAAGTCAGTAGTAGCTTTTGAAGCCAAATAACTTCGCATGTGGCCATGCTAGTTGCCATGTATTCTGCTTTTTTAGAACTTAGTGCCACATATTTCTGCTTCCTGCTGCACCACGAGACAACCCCTGATTTAATATTGAAGCAACACCCTAATGTGCTTCTCCGATCTACTGAACTATCTACCCAGTCTGCATCTATATATCCACATAACTTGACACCATCACCTCTAGTATACCTCAACCCATACTTGATTGTGCCACACTGCTCTTGGCCCACTCGCTTTGCCTCTGGGTGATAGATCTGGCTTTGGATCACTGAAACGAGCTCCTTTGCCACTTGCACTACTAAACTGGCTACTCGCACTAGTTGATTCGACCTCCTCTCCATCAGAATCCTGCTCCCAAATCTTTGTTGAAGCCCTGTTGCTCGTGTTGAGAATTTAATAGGGCAGTAAGTAGGTTAATTCTCTTAACTTGATAATTGTTTGTGTTACCTTTTTACATATTAGCTTTCTTCCTTATTATTACAGTGTGCGATACATCAAACAACTACCAAAACAATAAGAACAGTGACACAGTGTATAGGTTGCAAGCCAGGGCCAAAACCCCTCCTTTTGAGGGGAAAACCTGTAAGTCTCTTCTCTTCTTATAGATTCTTCAATTGACAAATACCATGACCTAGTGACTCAGATAAATACCCTCCAAGATCAAGATCAACTTGGCCTTCTGTTGTAGTGACTTTGACCTCCCACTGTAGATCCGAAATTCTGGCTCAGGGCAATTGCTACTGCTTCTCTTGGAGACTTCCATCTCAATTGAATAGCCTTCTCCCGCCTTCGCTTGCGTTTCCTTGAGTCTTAGGGCTAATGAGACACCCTAAGAGACCTTCACTTGCCTTTCCTTCTCTTCTTCTTCCAAGATCGAACCAAAAGATAGTCCCAGTGCAAAAACCCTAACTTTGACCTTCTCAAGAGAGAGATCTAGCCCAAGCACTTCAACTTCTCCGACTTTCTCTTCTTCGTACCCTCTTCTTCGACTTCTTCTCTTCCTCTTCTTTGCATAGAATGAGATGAATGAATGTGTCTAATCAAGGACGAGTTCCTCTCTATATATTGGCTCTTCCAAGGGGTAGATGTGGCTCTTCATGTAGGCCGACTTGACAGTTCCTTAGGTCGACTTGATTTTGAAGGTATTTCAACACTTTAAAGACAAAATAAGATTTTCTTTACAAGATACAATGTGCCCATAGGGTCTTCAATATATGACAATGACTCTTTAGCCTAGAAGCATTCAATGGGTGCTTTGTTGAAATTTCTAAGTCTGACACGTCAGAAATTCCTACTGCATTATCTGGTTTATTATCTCCTACTTGTTCTTTCCATTAACAAGTTATTTATAAATATAAATACCGAAATAAACACAAATGCAACCTCAACACATACACAAATCAACAACTTAAATAATTGAGACAGTCACACAAGGGACACCGTTATTTTGGACAATCGTCCCCAGAAAAAACCAATGTAGGAAAATCGATGCAACATATAAGAAGGTTTTTGATGATTTGGGGTAGCATCGGATGTGCTCTAGCCATGAAATTTGGTGGAGAGGTTAGGGCACATGAGATCTCCAATACCCAGAAGGGTTTGGGCAGATTCTAAACAGTTCAAGAGATATTAAAATAATTAATATTTTTTTGGAGTCCCTAAGTCTAAACTTAGGGAAATTAAAATGTTAATTTGATTAATATGAAACTGTGTTAGAATGGTCCAAAAGACATGGATCAAGCCAGATCTAATCTTAGCCGTTGATTAGGGACTTAATCTCGG
>APFE030213445.1:71367-87461 GCA_000404065.3 Pinus taeda | reverse complement strand
TTGATTAGGGACTTAATCTCGGCTGTTGATATGTCAACGAGAAAAGTATAAGAGGAGGCTTGAGGGTCACTTGGAGAAGACACCAGAGTGATCAGTCATTCTATTCTCTAGAGTGGGGTTTGCTAAGAGAGATAAAATTAGTGATCGGGAGTTGCAGCTGATGGGCATTGAGTACAGAGAGACAGAGAGGCATACATAGTGCCGGGAGAGCAGCGTAGTAGCCAGGGAGAGGGACGTAGAGTCAGCCAGGGCTCATACAAGGTCATGTAGAGGCAGCTAGGAGCTGCGCAAAGCCTCAGAGAGACCAGTGTTGCTGACGCAGAGGGCCAGAACGTTGACGCAGGGCCTCCGAAGGCAGACACAGACCCATCCGGGGTGACGCAGGGCCAATGTTGAGCAGAGAGGGGCTGACGCAGTCCAGAAAGGGCAAATGCCGGGGTTTCTGGGGTAGATTGGTGCTGTGGAGCTGTCGGAAGGATTTTTCGGAGTTTCAGCTGGGAGATTTGTCTCAAACTGAGAGGTATTATTGCCAAGGAAATTCTCTGTTGGGTAGGCCAGTTTCGGCACCCAGATTGTACTCTGATATTGCTTAATAAGAAAACCCTCAGATAGCTGCACCGATTTTCTCACATTGGGTTTTTCCAGGGACATTGGTCCAAAAATAATGGTGTCATATGGTGTGATTGTTTCTGTTTCCTTCAGTTGTTGATCTGTAATATGTTGAGCATGCACTAGTGTTTACTTTAAGTATTTACATTGTAAATAACTTTTTAAGTAACATAACAAGTAGGTAGGAATAAATGAGATGAAGTGCATGGAGTTCTAACCAGTGAAGACAATATCGTTGAAATATCGCTGATATTAGGAAATATAGCGATATTTTCGGGGACACGAGATATCGCCGAGGAAATATCGGCGATTTCTTGGGGAAATATTGCGCTACGATCTAAAATATTGCCTGGCAACAACAAAAAATGCCGCCGCGGCTAGAAAAGTCCAATTTTGGTTTTTTCCAATCATTTTCATTTCTGATTGCTGAAGAAGGAAGGGGAGAACTATGTGCTTGCTGCCAAGGAGGGTTTGAGTGTTGAATAGCCATTATCGCCACCAACAACGAAGATTTTGTTGATCTAAGCTTGAAGAACATTGAGACAATTTCATTTCTTCCATTAACAGGTATGTTCAAATAAACCCCTATGTTAATGAAGTTTTTGATAGGATTTTTCTTGCTTGCGTATTTTCTTACAATCGTTTTGCTTGTTTTTTTTCCATTTTCTATGATTTTCATGCCCATGAGCAAATGCAAGGGTTTTCTCCATATTTGGAGAGCAAACTCCATTTTTTTTTAAACTTTCAAATACACCCTCTTATTGTCATTTATGGTTTTTCATTGAATTCACATTGCAAATAATGTAGCAAAAACAATATTTTGTAAAATGATGTGGTTATTACTTATTAATTTCAATTTTTTTTGGTGCCCTAGGTTTGAGTTAGTTCACTACAAAATTCAAATATGCCAAAAGCCTTGGACCCATTTTGGGAGTATGGGGAGCCTGATGGTGGGACAAATTGGGCTTATCTTACATGCAAATTATGTGGGACCAAGATGACAGGAGGGGTTACACGATTGAAATACCATCTGACTAGACTCACTGGACATGATGTTGGGATTTGTACAGTTTCTAACTTTCTAGTTCGGAGCTTATACAAAAAGCTCTTGAGGCAATTGATGAAAAAGACAGAAAAAAGGAAGAGACAGAAAGAAACAAGGCTGAACGTGCAGGTAAATCTTTAGGGATATCTTCTCCTGATTTTGATGTTGAGGGTAGTGGGAGGGGCTCCATAGCATCACTTGCTACTGCTAGTGCGAGGTCATCATTTTTTGTTCCACGAACAGGACATGGATCACAACCTGGCATAAGATCACTTGTTAAAAAAAAGGAGAAGCAAGAAGCAGATAGAGTCATGGGGAGGTGTCTTTTCTGGAGCGACTTACCTCTCAGCATCACCAAAACCAATCCATTTTGGCAGCCAATGCGTGATGCTATTGTTGTTGTGGGCCCAGGGTACAAAAGTGCTACATATGAGGAGTTGCAGGGGCCAATTCTTCAAGCGGAAAAGCAGGACATCAACTCTAGATTGGCGGAGTTGAAAAAACATGGGAAGTTACTGGACGCACAGTGATGTCTGATGGTTGGACAGATAGGAAGGGTAGGACCCTTCTAAATTTCTTGGTACATTGTCCTAAAGGTACCATGTTTATTAAATATGTGGATTCATCAGAACATATCAAAGATGCAACAACGATATGTGAGTTGTTAGATGGGTTCATTCGGGAGATTGGTGTGCAGAATGTGGTGTAAGTCATAACAGAGAATGCAGCTAATTATGTGTCTGCCGACAAGATGCTTGCGGAGAGGCATTGCACATTGTTCTGGACTCCGTGTGCAGCACATTGTCTCGATTTGTTGCTTGAGGATATGGGGAAACTCTCCTTCATCAAGGGGGCGGTTGATATGGCTAGGAGCGTCCCCAAGTTTATTTATAACGATGCTTTTGTTCTTATCCCCATGAGGAAGTTCACTAGAAACAAGGAGTTGCGGCATCCTGCGATCATATGTTTTGCCACAAACTTTATTACTCTTCAGTCTTTGCTTCGATGTCAGTTGGAGTTGAAGCAAATGTTTGTGTTTGATGACTGGCGTAATTGTAGATACAACAGGAGACAGGACAGGAAAGCCATTGCAAAAATGGTGTACTTTGAGACGTTTTGGCGTGGAGTAGAAGAAGCATGCTCAGTTAGTGAACCTATAGTAAAGGTTCTCAGATTGGTAGATGGGGAGAACCTTGCAATGGCTTAATTGTATGAGGCCATGGATAGGGCCAAGGAGGCCATTCGTTCTTATTATGCAGACAAGGGTTCTGCTGGCCTTGATAGGCATATGATGTTATGGGATGTGATTGAGAGTCGGTGGACAGGGATGCTTCATCGACCCATTCATGTAGCATCACTCTTCTTCAACCCCGCATTTTCATACAAATGCGACTTTGATTTTGATGGCGAGGTGATGGAAGGGCTCCATTCTTGTATTCATAGGATAGTACCTGATCCTGAGCTTCGTAGCAAAACCAATCGCGAGATACAATTTTATCGGGATTGTGTTGGCATATTTGGCTTTGATGATGCTATTAGGGAAAGGAGTCTCTTCATGCCACATAAGTGACAAGTCATCACTCATTAGAAATTAGAATTTTCAATTTAGAATTTCCTTACTTATAATTCTATTTTTTTAAAATTCAATTATGTAACTTTTATTTGAAAGTTTAATTATGTTTTAAGTTTTTGAATTTTTTATTTCTTTATTTTGTTGTAGATATTTGGTGGTGAAGCTATGCTGCAAGGGCACCAAATTTGCAGAAATTGGCCATAAGAATCTTGAGTCAAACATGTAGCTCTTCAGGGTGTGAGCGCAATTGAAGTGTATTTGAGAAAATACATGCAAAAAAGCGCAACAAGTATAACTTTGAGCTCCAACCTTCAGTTGAACAATTACACTTATTGTAATTTTTAATTTATGACCTTCAAGTGTCAAGAGTCAAGACTCATTAGTTTTTTTGACACTCTTATAGGTTGGAGTTCGCACACCTCAATGATTTAGTGTATGTGCATTACAATATCCGACTTCGAGTGAGACAAATAGAAGCACCAATGGATCCAGATGCCATTTCCTTAGACAATATTGATGTATTGTCTCAGTGGAGGGTGGAGTCTGAGGAGGCCATCTTAGAGGAGTCACCTTCATGGTTAGAGCCAGATGATGCATTAGAACAGGGGCAACAAGAGGAGGAGGACTCCGAGGAAGAGCAACACTTGGAGGAGGAGCAGGAGGAGAAGGAGGAGGACACTGTGGGAGCATCAGCATCAACACCATCTGCTATAGATATAGGAGACAACAACTCCATACCTGGCAATCATTATTTGACATTAGGTGCAGAGGCAGGGCCAGGGCGTTCTACTACTAGGGGCAGGCCTGGAAAACAACCCATCATGTTTTCCCGTAAAAAGGGGAGAGTGCAGTGATTTTAAATAGATAGTTGCTAGTTTTATTTGTTATGCTATATATAACTCATGATGATGAGATACTTTTATATATGTGATGTTATTTTGTATTGGTTCTCCACATTTGAGTCCTTGAACGGACAATTATCAGGGATCAACAAGATTTAGTATTGCCTTTGATGTATCATTTCTATTTGACATCATATATATCGTGCTTTCCTCATATTTATGTGCCAATGTGTTTATTTCATGTTGTTATTGTTTTATATGTTTAAAAATCTGAAAAAAATGAATATATTATGCATTTTTTATGCTTGCCGATATTTGTCGATATTTTCGCCGATATTGCCGATAAGATGTGTTCTGGACCCTCGCCGATATTTTCAACATTGTTTCTAACTAAGTAGAGTTAGAAACTTCAACATGGTATCAAAGCGTGATTGCAGATTACAGGAGGATTGAGGACATTAGCCGAGCGGAGCAATAGCAGCAGAAAACAACTGTATCGAGTTGACAAAAGCTGTTTCTAGTAGAGCAACAATAAGGGAAGGGTGACGCAATGCCTATGTCATCAAGGGTGAGCCAAGAAGAGGCAGCGCAAAGGCTAAGGAAGGAAAAGGGAGCCTCACGCGGAAGCTGTGAGGGCTGGCGTAGTTGGCTGAGGAGGCCAGGTTGCTGGTACCGGGATTGCGCAATGCCTAGGAGCTTTCACCTTTAGGTTGCTGGGGTTTAGAAGGCTGTGGAATATTGCAGAGTGGATCTGGTGAGGTACTGTAGTCAGAACAATACCTGACAGAGCAACGCCAAGAGGAGGGAGTTGCTACTGAGGGTTTCTAGCCGAGGAACCCGGATCAGTGGTGCAGTTGCACAAGACGATTAGAGTAGGGGGCATCTCGACAGCGGCAGAAGGATTTCCACGAGGGAAATTAGGACTCAGAGGGAGTCTAGAAGAGAATTTCCAGACGGGAAGTAGAGACTCGTAGGAGTCGAACAGAGAACTTCCTGGAGGGAAGTAGAAGAGCATCATGGCACTACACGGAGTAAGAGACCAGGATAGATTGGACGGAGCATCGAACTTCGTAGTTTGGAAGGCCAGAATCTTATCCGTACTTGCTAGAAATCGTGTCAAGAACTTCACCTTGAAGGTTATAGCTATCCCAGTTGACCCCAATGATAATGACAAGTACGAGGAGGCAATGGCGAGGGCCAAGAGCATCATCCTTGATAGGGTCAAGGACCATGTAGTACCACACATTACCAAGAAGGAAACGACATATGAGATGTGGGAGGCCCTCAAGAAATTGTACCAGCATACTTCTGTGTAGAGAAGAATGTTAATTGAGAATCAGTTGAGGTCGTATCAAATGAAGAAGGGAGAATCGATTGACACCTTCCTCGGAGGACTGAATGAGATCCGAGATCAGTTGACTGTTATAGAAGCCACACCGGATCAGGAATTGATGGTGAGGACGGCCCTGAATGCAGTCTTAGAAGACTGGGAAGTATTTGTCCAGAGTACACTGGGCAGAGGGACACTTCCACCTTGGGATGAGATGCGGGCTGCTTTTCGCCAAGAAGAGATCAGATGGCAATTGAAGATGGGTAGCAGCAGCAAGGGGATCAAAGTCAAGCAGGAGGAGGAAGATGTTGCCCTAGCATCTGAGGGAAAGCATGAAAAGCGAAAGAAGGATCTCTCCAAGATCAAGTGCTTCCACTGTGGGGAGCTGGGTCATTATGCAACCTAGTGTCCAAGGAAGAAGAGTAAGGGAGAGTCTTTCGAGACTAAGACAGTGCCAACAAGGGAAAAGAAGAAAGTTTTGACAGACGATGATTGTGCCATGAGTGCACACGCACCACTTGAGCGGAAGTGGGGAGACTTCGAGCTGTAGTCAGGCGGACTACGGGCGATGAGGGGAAGTATCCTCGAGGTACCAAACCTCTTGGATTAGACCTTACTACGGGAGCCCTGAAGAGGAGTAGCAGGACTGGCTGATGTGGGTAGAGATGGTTGCGGATGGAGCATTAGGGAGAGCTACAATGCAGGAGTCCCGAGACAGCGCGAGGCTAGCAGGCTGCAACAGTGCGAGAGGTAGAGGAGTGTTGCACCAGTGCAGGATGGCACAGAGAGGAGTGCAACGGTGCGAGATGCAGGGAGTTGTTGCAGTAGCGCAAAGGTCAGAGAGCGAGCACTTGTCAGCGGCAGAGGGAGCTTCAGCATCAAGAGGGTCTCTAGCCCAACAAAGTGGTAAGATTTGGGAGATCAGTTACTTACTTCTCAGTAACTGAGTTGCAGTGCAGCAATGGGCAACACGATGCAAGATGATGAGGGGAGGTGCAGTGCGGATGCAGTGCTGGGAGAAAGGACTAGCAACAACACGGATGTAGAGGGAGTTGTCGTACAGATGCAGCAGTGGCAGTGGCAGAACCATGGGCATCAGTACAGGATACAGTAGTGCAGAGGATGTTGGGCAGCAGGCCTAGCATCAATACAAGGACTGCTGCCGGATGATCGGGGTGATACTCAATGAGGAGTATTACTAGAGCACAGTCCTCGCTAAGAGGGTTGATTTGGGGTAGCATCGGATGTGCTCTAGCCACGAAATTTGGTGGAGAGGTTAGGGCACATGAGATCTCCAATACCCAGAACGGGTTTGGGCAGATTCTAAATAGTTCAAGAGATAATAAAATGATTGATATTTTTTGGAGTCCCTAAGTCTAAACTTAGGGAAATTAGAATATTAATGTGAATTAATATGAAACTGTGTTAGAATGGTCCAAAAGACATGGATCAAGCCAGATCTAATCTTAGTCGTTGATTATGGACTTAATCTCGACCGTTGATATGTCAACGAGAAAAGTATAAGAGGAGGCTTGAGGGTCACTTGGAGAAGACACCAGAGTGATCAGTCATTCTATTCTCTAGAGCAGGATTTGCTAAGAGAGAAAGAATTAGTGATTGGGAGTTGCAGTTGAGGGGCATTGAGTACAGAGAGACAAAGAGGCTGAGATAGTGCCGGGAGAGCAGCGCA
Organism: Pinus taeda; assembly: GCA_000404065.3. Lineage (NCBI taxonomy): Eukaryota > Viridiplantae > Streptophyta > Pinopsida > Pinales > Pinaceae > Pinus > Pinus taeda. The sequence continues at coordinate 80,372 of APFE030213445.1, read as the reverse complement.
GTAGCCGCGGAGAGGGACGCAGAGTCAGCCAGGGCTCACGCAAGGCCACGCAGAGGTAGCTGGGAGCTGCGCAAAGCCTTAGATAGGCCAGCGTTGCTGACGCAGAGGGCTAGAAGGCTGATGCAAACCCATCCGGGGTGACAAAGAACCAGTGCTGGGCAGAGAGGGCCTCACGCAGTCCAGAAAGGGCAGACGCTTGGGGTTTCTGGGGTAGATTGGTGTTGAGGAGTTGCCGGAAGAATTATTCGGGGTTTCAATCGGGAGATTTGTCTCAAACTGAGTGGTATTACTGCCATGGAAATTCTTGTTGGAAATACTGAGAGGGGGGTGAATTGGTATTTCTTTTCAACTGTTATTTTACGAGTTAAAACATTTATATTTAGAACACAAGATGAACAACAAGAATAAATGCTTTTATTAATATAATCTTTGCAATAAAATAGATACAATATATATATATGGTTCCAATCTGTTGCCAAGCACCAACTTGGAATTTTGTGAGGCTCCAACCTCCAGAGCACCAACCTTGGACTTAGGAGCACCAACTCCCAGGACACCAATCCTTACAGTTCTGAGGCACCAACCTCAAGGGCTCCAACCCTCTACTGTCAAGACACCAACCTTGGATATAGGAGCACCAACTCCAATGACACCAATCCTTCCAACTTCTGAGGCACCAGCCCCAAGGGCTCCAACCCTTTGCTGTCAAGGCATGTTTGATAGTAATGTTCTGCTCCCAAAACTCTTCTTTACTAAATTCTGTCTGTTTACAGCTTCACTGTAGTCTCCATGCTACAACGTCAATAGCAACCAGTCTTCATATGAAGAAGTCTTCACAACTCTTCATACTGTCCACACAGAGTCTGCAAAAGTTATCTCATGATGATATCAAATAGGCATCATGATCTTTGATAATGTCTCCACACAACTTTAGTGAGTCTACTATTAGGTGCACTAAGCTCTGCACAAGAACCAACTCTCTGTTTCAAGCCTCTGTTCTACCAGTCACAGTAAATGCTTCTGGCGTGATTGCTTCTCACTGTTCTCTTACTTCCTAGAAACAAAATTACATATGCTTCAATGCTGGTGCTGGCTACTGTTCCCTTAAAGCGATATCAAATGAAACTTTAGTTATCTTTTCACAAAATTGTTCTTTAGAATGCATTATGTACCTGATTAATTCTTCACAGGTCTGAGTCTTTCATAGGGTAACACGATCAACAGAGTTGCTCGTCCGTCAGCTTCCTCCCGTCCTGTTGGACCTTCGGATTCCTCCTGTCCTGCTGGACCTTCGGATTCCTCCTGTCCTGCTGGACCTTTGGCCCTTTTCTGTCCTGCTGGATCTACGGCTTGCTCCTTTCTTCCAGTTCGCCAACAATCAACCATAAAGGCAATTCTCTATTTTCTTATATTGATACGCCTGACCTTTGGCTTCCCTTTCGCTCGCTTGAACTTCCTCTTCCTCTGTGCTCGCTCGACCTTTTGTCTTCCCTCCTCCGGTCACTTTAGCTTCCTCAACGCTCGTTTGATTCTTCGGCTTCCCGATCTATGGCTTCCTCTGTCTATTCGAGTGTTCTAATACTCACAGGACACGTTAATTCGGAAGAGAGGCCGAATTACAATAATGTTGCATATTAGAAAATATCAGAGAGGCCCTTTTTAATATCATACAGTATACATTAATTGTTCATGGACATCGCATTCCTTTAATCGTAATCGCGGCTTTCAGAGGTCTTTTATAAGTCGTGCCCATATCATAGTCGATGGCCGATTGCCCCTACCGGATGCGATATTATTCTAAATTGCTTTTAATAAGTCTGTCGGGTCCACAACCTTATCGTAATCGGTGGTTTGACATCCCTTAGAGACTAGCAATACAACACGGATGCGATATTACATTTAGTCATGTTAAATGGTGCATTTGGGTCCACGTTATTATCACAATCGGCGCTTTCAATGTGGCAAGGCTTTACAAGAGGCTTGCGATATGGCGGATGTGATATTTCAATAGGCGGTTTGTTAATTTTAGGTATGTTCTATGCTAGAGCAATTTATTTCAATTCCTTTTCCACATTAGCAATCACATCAGCATAAAGTAAACCGCAGATAGAACATAAATATAAATCGCAGAAGACAAGCCAAGACAATAGGAACAAAGATTTGGCGCTAGCCAAGGACAAACCCCAATGTGGGGAAACCCTTGATCAATTCTTCTTTTATGTTCTTCAAAGTTCAGCAAAGAAAGTGAGCGAGATAGTACATTTACAATAGAAGTCAATCACTTTGACTTTTGATATTGGCATGAGATCAGTTGAAGACATATTGCTTCAACTGATTCTCTAAGGTGACTCGTTCACCTATCATAGTGCTGCATCTCATCTATTTGTTGCACATTACCATGTGACACCTTGCTGTACTGTCACATGTGTTGAACCTTGATGACTGAGCTACTCTCATCTTCATGCTGCTCATCATGCTGCATCTTCCATGGTCTTATTCATCGTCAAGGTGCCCATGCTCATGATCTTATTCATCTTTATGCTCCCCATGCTCATATCATCATGCATCATTATGCTGCCCATGTTCATATCATCGTGCTGCTTATTATGTTGCCCATGATCTCATACATCGTGCTGCCTTCCTTCGAAGACAGATGCTCCGGCTGTTTCAGCAGTTCCCGATAGTTCTAGTGTTTCCGGCAGTTCTGGCTTTTCCGGCAGTTCCGACATATCCGGCTTTTCTGGCAGTTCCGACATATCCGGCTTTTCCGGCATTTTCGGCTTTTTCGGCAGTTCAGGCTTTTCTGGCAGTTCCGACTTTTTCGGCTTTTCCTTAAGATCTCTCCTCCTACTAAAACCCAAAGACAAGTAGAGAGAGGAAGAGATCCAAGTGTGTGTAGAAATGACTTGAAGTCCTCTTCTATTTATACTAAAACGTAAAGGTTGAATAGACATCATTGTTGGGCTTCTGAGCCTACATAAGTTGCTGGCAGACTTAACAATTTGTCCATAACATAAATAAATTCATAACTTCATAAATAATTATCGGAATCAGATGATCTTTAGATCAATCCTACACCTCTCAATGAGAGGGATCCAATAAAAATATCAGCTGCCATAAATAATATGACCCACATGGAGTTTGGCCCTAGTTGCCAATTTTAACACTCCCTCTCAACTAGGGAGAACTCCATCCGCTGATCCATATGTACAATTGTACTATCTCTACTATCAGTGCCCTGCACAGCTTTGCTCAGCTCTGCTAGCTCTGCTTTGCTCAGCTCTGCCCTGCTGGCTCTGCTTTGCTAGCTCTGTTGGCTTTGCTGGCTCGGCTCTGCTCTGCTAGCTCTGTTGGCTTTGCTGGCTCTGCTCAGCTCTGCTTAGCTCTGCGTTGCTCTGGTCAGCTATGCTTAGCTCTGCGTTGCTCTGCTCAGTCTGCTTAACCATGAAGAAGAAGAATTGATCGAGAATGTGTCATACCATTCCCCACTGACCCGAAGTCAGTGTCATAGTAGGTACAACTCCCACCACTGGTCCCAGACCAGTACTCTACTGACTCGAAGTCAGTGTCAGAGTATGTACCACTGGTCTGAGACCAATCCTCAATCGACCCGAAGTCAGTGTCATAGTGGGTACAACTACCATTGGTCTCAGACCAGTATCATTGATCCCAGATCAGTGAAGGTCATCCTAGCATAGGGAGTACGATAGATACAACGATGCGTCCATTGGTACTACTATGGTCTCTATCCTCATTTCCCTGCTCATTGATCAGATGAGAGGTACTTCCCATGAGTCCCAAACTGCATGGGTAGGATGCCTCGACAGGAGAAATTAATCAATCCTGTCCTCACAGGAGAACTAATCATCTTGCTACACAATCGCCATGGAGAACACATCATCCAGGCCTCACAGGAGAACTAATAATCCTGCTACACAATCACCATGGAGAACAAATCATCCAGACCTCACAGGAGAACTAATCATCCCGCTACACAATTGTCATGGAGAACACATCATCTAGATCTCACAGGAGAATTAATCATCCTGCTACACAGGAGAGCAAATCATCCTGTCCCACAAGAGAGCGAATCATCTTGTCCCACAAGAGAGCGAATCATCTTGTTCACAGGAGAGCGAATCATCTTGTCCCACAAGAGAGTGAATCATCTTGTCCCACGAGAGCGAATCATCCTGTCCACAGGGGAGCGAATTATCCTGTCCCACTGCGCACCACAAGGGGAGGGTAAGTCACCCTGTGGTCGTATGTTGCTCCAGTAAGAACCACAATCCCCCAAAGATCCCAGAGCTCAATGTATACAACATGTAGGACCCTTGTACAAGGGTCCCTTGACGACTCCAAGTCGTTCGGGAAAATCACAGATTTGATTTTTCCCCCGGGGCTTAGACAAAGTGTAACGACTTGCACATCATCTCATAGCGATGGAGCTTCTTTGCTCATAGACTTACCATATCCCAGATAAGGTAGTATTTGATGTCTATCTCTTGGAGCAATCGTCAAATACGGGATTCCTCAATAATCGAATCCCACCTCTGGTTGCCACAGAGAATCACAGTGGTACAAACAGCGCACTTGAAGAGCTTCCCCAACCAAGCAACTTCATACGAGATCATGCTCATAGATATGTATTCGGTCTCAGCGGTGCTTATAACAACTGACTTCTGCTTCTTGCTTATCCATGATATCGAAGCAGAATCCAAAGAGAAACAACACTAAGAATTGCTCAAGTGATCCACCACACTGCCTGCCTAATCAACATTCGAATAATCATGCAGTTTCATATTTCCGACAGGGTATTTCAATCCATGAGAGATTGTGCCTTGAAGACATCTCAGAAGATTCTTGGCACCAATCCAGTGAGGTTCAACCAAATATGAGCTCACCATGCTAACTACAAAACATGTCTGGACGGAAGTTCACCAAGAACATCAACGTGAATGAGTTTATGAGATTCAGAGGCATTTCCCAAACCTGGTCTGACATCACTACCATATAACTTCTGAAAGTTAAGATCCTTGAGGTAGTCACAGGCTTGCAGTTCACCATTCCACATCTGGAATCCAACTCCCTCTTACTTCTGCAAATGAGAGGGTCTGCACATGTTAGAAGTAGGTCATCCTCATAAGGTGTTGGTATGAGAGGTCTATCATCCACAACCTTCGGATGGTTTGGATCCGTTTCACTCCTAGGTAATCTCAACTTTATCAGACAACTATCGATCCTCTCATACTATGCCCGGGGTGTCTTGCTTCAAGCCATAGAGGGCTTTCTTCCACCTGCATATGCGAGATTCCTGATTATCAATCTCAGACCCCTTGGGTTGTTCCAGACCTGTCAACCTGCTACATGAGGGGAATGGTCCTCTTGTAAGATTTTCCTTTAGTACATCTCAGACATGTACTTTCATGCTCCGTTTGAATTCAGGCATTCCTGTCACCATCTGACTCACAGACTTTCGGTGCTACGTGACAATGGACATGGTCCCCAGTGGACTTCTTGCAATTTGATACAACCCTGAACTGAAAAACATCTTTGAAAATTCTATTTCGAAACACGTACCTTTCCATCGATGAGTGCCACCCTGAAACCTTTGACTTCCATTTCCGAGATTGACACCAGGTTCTTCTTGCGATTAGGTACATAAAAGTGATTCAGGGTTCTTTGCTTTCTTTGAAGAGTCGACCATTTCCTTGATGACCTACATTACCTTCGGACACTCCTTCGCATAATGGCCGAACTTATTGCAACCAAGGCATCTGCCTTTCCTTCCACCCTTAGATTTGAACTTTCCAATGAAGTGATCTTTAGATGGGCCATCAGAAACTTCCGCTACGCCATTCTTATAATATGTTCTGCTTCGACTTCTGTTAAAATTGGCAACTAGGGTCAAACTCCATGTGGGTCATATTATTTATGGCAGCTGATATTTTTATTGGATTCCTTTCATTGAGAGGTGTAGGATTGATCTAAAGATCATCCGATTTCGATAAGTAGTTATGAAGTTATGAATTTATTTATGTTATGGACAATTTGTTAAGTCGGCCAACAACTTATGTAGGCTCAGAAGCCCAACAGTTATGTCTATTCAACCTCTACGTTTTAGTATAAATAGAAGAGGACTTCAAGTCATTTCTACATACACTTGGATCTCTTCCTCTCTCTACTTGTCTTTGGGTTTTAGTAGGAGGAGAGATCCTAAGGAAAAGCTGGAACTGTCGGAAAAGCCGGAACTGCCGGAAATGCCAGAAAAGCCGGAAAAGTCGGAACTGTCGGAAAAACCGGAAATGTCAAAATAGTTGGAGTATCTGTCTCCGAAGGAAGGCAACATGATGTATGAGATCATGGGCAGCATAATAAGCAACATGATGATATAAGCATGGGCAGCATAATGATGCATGACGATATGAGCATGGGCAGCATAATGATGAATGAGATCATGAGCATGGGCAACTTGATGATGAATAAGACCATGGAAGATGTAGCATGATGAGCAGCATGAAGATGAGAGCAACTCAGTCATCAAGGTTCAACACATGTGATAGTACAACAAGGTGTCACACGGTAATGTGCAGCAAATAGACGAGATTCAACACTATGATAGGTGAACGAGTCACCTTAGAGAATCAATTGAAGCAATATGTCTTCAACTGATCCCATGCCGATATCAAAAGTCAAAGTGATTGAATTCTATTGTAAATGTACTATCTCTCTCACTTTCTCTGCTGAACTTTGAAGAACATAAAAGAAGAATTGATCAAGGGTTTTCCCACATTGGGGTTTGTCCTTGGCTAGCGCCACATCTTGTGTCCTCTTGTCTTGGCTTATCTTCTGCGATTTATATTTATGTTCTATCTGCAGTTTACTTTATGCTGATGTGATTGCTAATGTGGAAAAGAAATTGAAACAAATTGCTCTAGCATAAAACATACTTAAAAATTAACATGGAATCAGAGTTGCAGTGAAGACAATGCCCAAGAAAGAGTGAAAGAGCAATCACCAATAGGGATAAGACAAAAGGATTAATGGGTTCCACGTCTCTCTTCTAAGCTCACAAAGGGTGAAGTCGAAGCAGAACATATTATCAAAATGGCGTAGTGGAAGTTTTTGATGGCCCATCTAAAGATCACTTTATTGGGAAGTTCGGATCTATGGGTGGAAGGAAAGGCGGATGCCTTGGTTGCAATAAGTTCGGCCATTATGCGAAGGAGTGTCCGAAGGTAATGCAGGTCATCAAGGAAATGGTCGACTCTTCAAAGAAAGCAAGGAACCCCAAATCACTTTTATGTACCTGATCGAGAACCTGGTGTCCCTCTCGGAAATGGAAGTCAAAGGTTTTAGGGTGGCACTCATCGATGGAAAGGTACGTGTTTGGAAATAGAATTTTCAAAGATGTTTTTGAGTTCAGGGTTGTATCAAATTGCAGGTAGTCCACTGGGAACCATGTCCATTGTCACGTAGCACCGAAGGTCTGTGAGTCAAATGGTGATAGGGATGCCTGAATTCAAAAGGAGCATGAAAGTACATGTTTGAGATGTACCGAAGGAAAATCTTACAAGGGGACCATTCCCCTCATGTAGCAGGTCCACAAGTCTGGAACAACCCAAGGGGTCTGAGATTGATAATCAGGAATCTTGCATATGCAGGTGGAAGAAAGCCCTCTATGGCTTGAAGCAAAACACACCGGGCATAGTATGAGAGGATCGATAGTTGTTTGATAAAGCTGAGATTCGCTAGGAGTGAAATGGATCCAAACCATCCGAAGGTTGTGGATGATAGACCTCTCATACCAACACCTTATGAGGACGACCTACTTCTAACAGGTGCAGACCCTCTCATTTGCAAAAGTAAGAGGGAGTTGGATTCCAGATGTGGAATGGTGAATTGCAAGCCTGTGACTACCTCGAGGATCTTAACTTTCAAAAGTTATATGGTAGTGATGTCGGACCAGATTTGGGAAATGCCTCTGAATCTCATAAACTCATTCGTGTTGATGTTCTTGGTGAACTTTCGTCCGGACATATGTTTTGCAGTTAGCATGGTGAGCTCATATTTGGTTGAACCTCACTGGATTGGTGCCAAGAATCTTCTGAGATGTCTTCGGGGCACAATCTCTCATGGATTGAGATACATTGCCGGAAATATGAAACTGCATGATTATTCAAATGTTGATTGGGCAGGCAGTGTGGAGGATCACTAGAGCACTTCTTAGTGCTGTTTCTCTTTGGATTCTTCTTCGATATCATGGATGAGGAGGAAGCAAAAGTCGGTTGTTATAAGCACCGCTGAGACCGGATACATATCTATGAGTATGATCTCGCATGAAGCTGCCTGGTTGGGGAAGCTCTTCAAGTGAGCTGTTTGTATCACTGTGATTCTCTGTGACAACCAGAGGTGGGATTCGATTATTGAGGAATCCCGTATTCGATGATTGCTCCAACAGATAGACATCAGATACTACCTTATCTGGGATATGGTAAGTCTATGAGCAAGGAAGCTCCATCGCTATGAGATCATGTACAGGTCGCTACACTTTGTCTAAGCCCCGGGGGAAAAGATCAAATCTGTGATTTTCCCGAACGACTTGGAGTTGTCAAGAGATCCTTGTACAAGGGTCCTGCATGTTGTATACATTGAGCTCTGGGGGCTTGTGATTCTTACTGGAGCAACATCTGACTTCATTTTGAATATTTCTTCATTTTCCTTTGCTAGACTGCTCTCCATTTTTTCCTTGATCCTTGTAGCTTTACATGTTTCGGCCTTGAGAAGTTTGATGTTAGATTTTAATTTGAAGATTTCTTCATCCTTTGCTTTTAGTTGACATATCATGGTGTTTCTCTCCTTTTCTGTTTCATTGACCTTTTCTTCTACGATTGCCAATGCTTCCATTGTCTTCTCAGCTCCTTGTGCTAACTTTCTTGCTTCTTGTAGTTGAGATTTGAGAGAGGAGACCTCTACCTTGTACTGACCAATCTCTTCTTCAAGTT
>APFE030213445.1:27808-70177 GCA_000404065.3 Pinus taeda | reverse complement strand
TAAAGTTTATTATATATCCAAGGGCAAAATTTCAAAATCAGCCTTTATTTATATTAGTATATGAGGCTGCAAGTACAATAAAGACTATAAGGCTGCAAGAACTATAGAGACAAAAGACTAATCCTCATCATAACAATCCTCATCAAAAATAGAAGCAGCAGAATGCTCAACAGTGGATGGTGGTGCTGAAGAAGATGATGCACCAATTCCACTTCCAGAATCGTCCTCAATATTCAGGGCAGCAAGAGAGAGATCCAAATCAGGATTTTCTGCATCCACATCCCATTCTTTAGAAGGACCAATGTTGTATTCTGGACCCCTACGAGATGCAAGGCGAAGGTTGGAGTGCACATAAACAAGATCCTATGCTTTCTGTGAGCCCAACCTATTGCGCTTCACAGAATGAATAAAACCATAAGTGCTCCAATTCCTTTCTGCTGATGAAGAGCTTGTCACTTGTGAAAGGATACGAATGGCAAGGTTTTGCAAATGTACTCCATTTGCTCCATGACAAATCCACCACCTAACTGGATTCATGGTGCTTCTCTCCTCCAAAGCTGATGTATCTGCATAATCATCTATTCCTGCAGCAAAACTGGCAAATTCCTCCATTACCTCCCTATGTAGATGAGAAGGAAACATTCTCATAAGGGCTTTTTTCACCCCATTAGCCACCTATCTATCCTTATGGGGTGCCTTCCTCTTCCCATTGCTTTGAGCAATAAGCTCCTCATCATAAAATTTGGGGTTCAAAGCATGTGCTAAAGTGTGCAATGGAGTATTGAAATTGTTCCACCTGTCAACAATGATTTTCTTGATCAAACCAGCAAAATGATCATCAACAAACAATAGTTGTGGAGACTCAAAAACAAATTAAAAAAAAAAAATTTTTAAAAAACAAATGATTTTTTTGGAAACGTGGGGTTGTACAGCCGTGAAACGCGTTTCCGGCCGTACCACCCACGTTTCCGTTTCGGGAAACGAGGTGGTACGGCCGGAAACGCGTTTCACGGCCGTACCAAACGCGGAAACGCGTTTCGTTTCCATTTCTGGCCGGAAACGGGCCCCTCCCCAAGCGTTTCTTGCAACATAGGAATGAAGGTACTGGCTCTGATACCAATTGTTGGAAATACTGAGGGGGGGTTGAATCAGTATTTCTTTTGAACTGTTATTTTACGAGTTAAAACATTTATATTCAGAACACAAGATGAACAACAAGAATAAATGCTTTTATTAATATAATCTTTGCAATAAAATTGATACAATATATATATGGTTCCAATCTGTTGCCAAGCACCAACTTGGACTTTTGTGAGGCTCCAACCTCTAGAGCACCAAGTCTGTTTTGTCAAGGCACCAACCTTGGACTTAGGAGCACCAACTCCCAAGACACCAATCCTTCCAGTTCGGAGGCACCAACCTCAAGGGCCCCAACCCTCTACTGTCAAGGCACCAACCTTGGATATAAGAGCACCAACTCCAAGGACACTAATCCTTCCAACTTCTGAGGCACCAACCCCAAGGGCTCCAACCCTTTGCTGTCAAGGCATGTTTGATAGTAATGTTTTGCTCCCAAAACTCTTCTTTACTAAATTCTGTCTGTTTACAGCTTCACTGTAGTCTCCATGCTACAACATCAATGGCAACCAGTCTTCATATGAAGAAGTCTTTACAAATCTTCATACTTTCCACACAGAGTCTGCAAAAGTTATCTCATGATGATATCAAATAGCCATCATGATCTCTGATAATGTCTCCACACAGCTTTAGCGAGTCTACTATTAGGTGCACTAAGCTCTGCACAAGAACCAACTCTCTGTTTCAAGCCTCTGTTCTACCAGTCACAGTAAATGCTTCTGGCGTGACTGCTTCTCACTATTATCTTACTTCCTAGAAACAAAATCACATATGCTTCAATGCTGGGGCAGGCTAATGTTCCCTTCAAGCGATATCAAATGAATCTTTATTTATCTTTTCACAAAATTGTTCTTCAGAATGCATTATGTCCCTGATTAATTCTTCATAGGTCTGAGCCTTTCACAGGGTAGCACAATCAACAGAGTTGCTCGTTCGTTGGTTTCCTCCTGTCCTGCTGGACCTTCGGCTTCCTCCTGTCCTGCTGGACCTTCGACCCTTTTCTGTCCTGCTGGACCTACGACTTGCTCCTTTCTTCCAGTTCGCCAACAACCAACCATAAAGGCATTTCTCTGTTTTCTTATACTGATACGCCTGACCTTTGGCTTCCCTTTCGCTCACTTGAACTTCCGCTTCCTCTGTGCTCGCTTGACCTTTTGGCTTCCCTCCTCCAGTCGCTTTAGCTTTCTCAATGCTCGTCTGATTCTTCGGCTTCCCGATCTATGGCTTCCTCTGTTTATTCGAGTGTTCCAATACTCACAGGACACGTTAATTCGGAAGAGAGGCCGAATTACAGTAGTGTTGCATATTAAAAAATATCAGAGAGGCCCTTTTTAATATTCATACAATATACATTAATTGTTCATAGACATCGCATTCCTTTAATTGCAATCGCGGCTTCTGGAGGTCTTTTATAAGTTGTGCCCATACCATAGCTGATGGCCGATTGCCCCTACCCGATGCGATATTATATTAAACTACTTTTAATAAGTCCGTTGGGTCCATAGCCTTATCGCAATCGGCGGTTTGACATCCCTTAGAGACTAGCGATACAGTGGGGATGCGATATTACATTTAGTCATGTTAAATGGTGCATTTGGGTCCACGTTATTATCGCAATCGACGCTTTCAATGTGGCAAGGCTTTACAAGAGGCTTGCGATATGGCGGATGCGATATTTCAGTAGGCGGTTTACAATGGAGCTACGAGTCCGCATGTATTATTGCAATCGGAGGTTTCGGCGGTGACATCCCTTCATAACTGCGATTAGCAATTAAATCACGACCGTTAATTTGGCGCTCGATGCGACGATTGTCACTTAGCCTGATCACCAACCAGTCCGCTTGATCTCCACTGTTGATCTCCTTCCATTAGATCAACGATTGATGCCTTTTCTTGATCAATCAACTTGCACGACACTTTGTGATCGTTGATCTGGATCCGCTTGATCTGACAATCCAAAATGATTTTGGGTGAGACACAAGCATGGAAAATACCCGCTTGATAAAGTGGTTTTTCTCTCTCCTCAACTGCTATGTGTTGAACGGTTAATGGAATCGAGTGACTACCCTTCAATACAGCTTATAGCTTTTTGTCCGCCCGAAATACCACTTATGGTTTTGAGAAACCACCTCTTCACTGATTATCTTCCGCGCTCTTCCACCATGCGATGGCCGTTGATCTATGAGATCCAACGGATCCTGTGCACTCTTTGTTTATTTCCTCCTTAACTTAATCTCGCTTGCTTTTGATGGAGTCTGTGTTAAAACCATGGTTTCTGCCACACTCCGTTTAACACACGACATTCATATATCGATTCATTCACTTAATATTGGATTGCCATCGATCCATTCAATGGGAATACAAAGAAATACCTGGTTAACTGTTGAACGCGGATACACAGAGTAACGAGAGTCCACACCAGGCACTAGTCTTGCCCTCTCGGCTCAATTACAACAATAAATTGACCTCTGTCTCAAACCCCCTCTAACACTCAACCTCTCGCTTCTCACTCAAAACCTAATCATCTCAACTCCCTTGACTTTCCGTTTTTCTCTGGTCTGATATGGCTCCTCTGTTAACTCCTCTGATACTCTGCAATACTCATGGCTTGGCTGGCTTGGCTTTCCTCTGGCTTCTCCTCATGGCTTTGCTCCTTAGCTTCTTGCTCCTGTTTCTTCACGGATCTGCTCTGCTTCTCCTTGGTTCATATCATCATTTAGTATCCTAGAATATTGCCATATTGACATACTCATGTTGCTTCATGGATCTGCTCTACTTGGCTTCACATCATTGTTTACTGTCTAGAATATTGCCATATTGACATCAATGACAACGTAGATTAACAATTTTCTGTTGGGTAGGCGAGTTTCAGCACCCATATTGTACTCTGATATTGCTTAATAAGAAAACCCTTAGATAGCTGCACCGATTTTCCCACATTGGGTTTTTCCGGGGACATTGGTCCAAAAATAATGGTGTCATATGGTGTGATTGTTCTGTTTTCTTCAGTTGTTGATCTGTAATATGTTGAGCATGCACTAGTGTTTATTTTCAGTATTTACATTGTAAATAACTTGTTAAGTAACATAACATGTAGGTAGGAATAAATCAGATAAAGTGCATAGAGGGTTTCTAACTAAGTAGACTTAGAAACTTTAACAATTTTTTTTTTTAACCACATCGTGAATCGGTAACTTCCAGGCCTAATCTATGGGAGACCCAAGATCAAACCTCATAGTTGCCACTATAACACCAAGAGCATAACCAACCACCTGCAAGTCGGGTATACTAAGTTCCTATGATTTTAGCAAGAGCAGACTCACGGGAAAGGGGAATCCGCCCCTCTAGCTGCCACCACAGCAGGTCATTGTACTCAATGAGATTTGAACTTCGGTCTGCCTGGGCTTCGCCCATGTGACTTACCATCAAACCACCAACAGTTTTATTATTATGCAGTTTTTGAATACCACTAGGGTGCCAGAAATGGCTCACCCTTCAAAGAATTTCCTTGGCAGAAGTACCTCTCCTTGGAGACATATTTTGGTTGATCAACCACCAGATGATCGATCCCACTGCATCTACGACAGCTCTTTAACTGGGCAGCGAAAGCTGTTCCAAGCTTCTCCATTGCTTTGTGTCACTCTGCAGGAACTGCGTCACCCTCTCAGCTCCAGTCTGCTCCACGAAAACCTTCAGCGCTCCCTCTCGGCCTTGCGTCAGCTCTGCTAGCCTCTGTGTAGCTACTACTGCCTTTGCGTCAGCCACTTGGCTCTCTGCGTCACCCACGCTGGCCTCCTCAGCGACTGCGTCAGTCCCAGCTGCCTCTGCGCTAGCCTTCCCAGGCTCTACGTCGGCCTTCCCAAGCTCTGCGTTGTCTCTCCAGCACTATCTCTGCCTCTCTGCAATGTATTCTCGGCCTTCTGCCGAATTGCTACTCACTGCAACAGATCACTGGTTTGATTTTCTCAGCAAACTCCGCTCCAAAAAATTGAACTGACTAATCAATTCGGTGTATCTCCAACTAACCCTCAAGCCTCCTCTTATACTTTTCCTGTTGAGTCCTCAACGACCGAGATTAAGTCCCTAATCAACGACTAAGATTAGATTTGGCTTGATCCTCATCTCTTGAGACCTTTTAACCCAAAATTACATTATTACACATTAATATTTCAATTTTCCTAAATTTATACTTAAGACCCCATTAAAGATATCTCCTCATTTGGGTAGAATTTCTCCAAACTATTTCTGGGTTTTGGAGATCTCATGTGCTTTAGCCTCTCTAATTTTCATGGCTAGAGCACATTTGATGCTACCACAAATCAACATGCTTGACCTATAAAATAAAAGAACTTGAGCATGAAACCCATCCAATAATAATTCCTTTTCATTTTATTATTTACAAGAATACATTTCATACTTATGAAGACCGAACCGAGTTACACATTCTTCAACGACTTGGTGTCTTCCTAGCTTCAATTACGCCTTTGCTGAATCACTGCGGCTTGGTAAGTCGAATTGCTTGAATGTCTTGTGTGTCCTCTCCAAACCCCATCGACTTGCTCTTATAATCTTTGTGAATTTTTTTAATCTAATTGCAAAACAATTGGAAATTTATTCTTCTAACTGTAAATCAATTATGCAATTTATTTGCTACGACAAATAATGAATAAATCACACTGCAATTTTTCACCATAAAAATATTGGGAAAAATAAAATGCTAGAAATTGAGAAACGCTAGCGCACATAAAAATGATAGTTATTTTTGGACAATTGTCCCTTGAAAAAGCCAATGTGGGAAAACTGGTGCAACAACTGAGGGTTTTATTATTATGGAACAATGAGAAATTCTGAGTACAATCTCTCAACTGGCCATCCAATCAACAAGTATTTAACAAATATTTAGAGAGAAATTTTCTCTCTCCACAAACAATCTTGACACTTGGCTCCCTCAAAAAACTAGTCATCAAACCCTTGTGTAGGCCCTTCTTCGCCAATGCTACGCAAACCCTTACATGTGTGGCTATGTTCTGCCTCTGATCAAGCCGTCTTGCCTGTCTCTCCTGTTGGAAGTGACTCTTCGGGCCTTTGGAAGACTTTCTTGGCCTCTGGAAGCTGAATCGACCTCCCTCTCAGCTAAATCAAACTGCTCTGCTGAAGCTTCTGCGCAGACCTTGAGGTGCCTCAGTGTGGAATACTTCTGTTTCTTGCTATTACCTCTCCGAAATTGGAAATCCTCCTCTGGACTGACTGTCTTGCCCTCACTGTCTCTACGTCCCCTCTCTGGCTCAAACTTTTCTTTATTGAATCACTACAGCTGGGAAACTCGACCTCTGCCAAGGAACTCGCTGTCCAAGTGTGTTCTCCATCAACCCCATTGACCTCTTCTTATAATCTTCAGTTGAGTCTTCAAAGACGGCGATTAAATCGTTATCGATAGCTGAGATAATCTAAGTCGATCCATGTGAGTTTCTAGAGAATTCTCACATTTTTCAATTAATTCCTATTAATTAACCCGTTTTGCTAAGTTAGACTAAGGAAAAATTTAAATCATGGTTAATTAATTTAATTGAGCTATCCCTAGGTAGAATTTCCAGAAACAATTTCTGGGTTTTGGAGTTCTCTTGTGTTTTAGCCTCTCCACAAAGTTTGAGACTAGAATACCATCCGATGCTACAAAAACTAACGCTAACTCTTAGCAAGGAAGGTGTTCTAGTGATGCACTGCTACAACACCTTGTCTTTGCATCATCCTCCCATATATGCTGCTGATGTTTGACAACTTTAGCTGCCTGCCACTGTCCGTCAACCATTGCGATAACTCTGATTCATCTGCCACTAGTTGTAGCTGAACCATGTTGCATATGTGCTGCTGCTGGCACTGCACTGTCCAACCTGTACTGCTGCCACCTCTGCATTTGCATTGCAACCCAACTAACACTCCCTCTCACTGTTGTTGCTGCGGCAACTACTACAACTTAGAAGTATCTGAGCCAATTGCGTCTCTGTACTGCAACTGTCTCCTGAGTTTCTGACTGCTACTAGCCTCTGCATTGTCCGTTGGGGAATCTGCGCTGTTGTTGACTCTGCCTGTGCCTCCTACACTGTTATCAACATTGCTTTGTGCCCCTCAGCATCTGACTGTAACTAGTCTGCAATGTCACGTAGACTTGACTGCACCAACTGACACTGATCGTCATGCTACTGAATACCATGGGCCCGTGTAGCAAGGGTAATGATCCATGTGAGGAGTAAACTGCAACTGCTACTCCTATGTGGACCTTGCCCAGCTCTGCACAACTCTGGTGTCTAGAACTCGATGTCTCCCCTCCTCTCTCCAGGAGGTATAGCTACATACAAAGTGAATTGTTCCTCCAACTTGGAGGACAACTGATATATCTCTGTCGAAGTTGCTGCCTGCTCCTGCTTCTCCTTTGTGTCCTTCTTCCTCTGAGGACACTGGGCATTGTAGCAGCCAAACTTGCCATACTTGCACTTGACTTCAATAGGGCCTTTTTCTTCGCTCCCCCCTGTGAGCCTTGTCCGTAACTGAGATCTTTATTTGCAAGGGCCACATTTTCTTCCTCCTTCACACATTTGGATCCTCTGTTGTTGTTGTCGCTGATGGAACTCTTTACTAGAGCTCGCCTCATCTCCTCTTGTGTGAGATCTGCGCATGTCCGGTCCCATCCGGGCAACTAATCTCGTCCCAAAATGCTTTGGATGAAGGTCCCCTATGGTAGTTTTTGTAGCATCGGATGTGTTCTAGCCATGAAATTTGGTGGAGAGACCAGATACATGAGATCTCCAAAACCCAGAAATCGTTTCTGGAAATTCCACCTAGAAATGGCTTCATTAGATTATTAACCAGTTTTTAAATATTTCCCAAGTCTAAACTTAGGGAATATGGTTAATTAAACATAATTAATTAAGTCAAAATGCGAATCATCTAGAAACTTACACGGATCGACTCCAAGATGATCCTAGCCATTGATTAAGTTTTAATCTTGGGTGTTGGTGCTCCAATAGTGGATTATAAGAGGAAGTCGATGGGCACTTGGAGAAGATACACTAGAACATCAGAAGTTCGATTTTCTAGGCAGATCGATTTCCAGAGAGCAACAATAGTTGCCAGAGTGCCAAAAATTGAAGCTGTGAGTGAGGGGCAGGGGCAATGAGGCTGGAGGAAGATTTCGAGATCTAGCAAGTGCATTTGCAGAGAGGCAGAAGTACCACAGTGAGGCTGACGCAAGGGTTGCGTGTTGATTTTGGGTAGCATCGGATGTGCTCTAGCCTTGAAATTTGGTGGAGAGGCTAAGGCACATGAGTTCTCCAAGACCCAGAAATTGTTTAGAGAAATTCAACCAAGATGAGGAGTTATTAAAATAATTAATATTTTTAATAGGTTGCTAAGTCTAAACTTAGGAAAATAAAAATATTAATGAGTATTAATAAAGATAAGGGTGAGAATCTTCTAAGAGTCGAGGATCAAGTCTGTTTTAATCTTAGCTGTTGATTAGAGACTTAATCTCGACCGTTGGCTCATCAATAGGAAAAGTATAAGAGAAGACTTGAGGATCATTTGGAGACACATTGACAGATACTCAATATCCTAAGGAAAATCGTTTCTCAAAGAGAAGGAGATCGATTTCAGAGGGAGAGGTTTAGGGTAAAGGAAGAGGAGGGCATTAACAACAGTTAGTCACTAAGGAGGAGGTGACGTAGGGGTATTGAGAGACAACATAGAGAGAGATGCAGTCTAGGGGAGATGCAACTCTCTCGCAGGCTGACGCAGAGGGACGCAGAACCACGTAGAGTGATGCAGAGGTGACGCTGAAGTGGGAGAAGGGTCTCCAGGGTGTCAGAAAGTTTCTAGGGGAAAGTTCAAGTGTTTTCTCTCCGTTTCTCAGTAAAATCATTCATTGTAAAGCGATTGTTGTTGAAGATTAATAAAACCCTCATCTGCTGCACCAGTTTTCCCACATTGGGTTTTTTCGGGGACAATTGTCCAAAAACAACTTTGTTGATGTGATTGGTTCTTGTGCATGTATTTTCTCTGTGTAATTATGTGATAACTGCAATAGAATTTATTTTAATGTTTGTTTAAGGGATTTCAAAAATAACTTATTGTGAAGAATAATTAGGTGAAATAAATCAGTTGCTTTCGTAGAATTTCGGGTTAGAAATTCTCACATGGTATCAGAGGAGAGATCCAACAATAGGAGAGAAGAATCGACTATGGGTCAGGAGCATGATGCAGAGGCATCAACTCAAAGGGACTCACATAGATTTCTAGAAGAAAGCATGAGGGACATGGATCACAATTATTCTATGTTAGCTTCTAGACTGGAAGAAGAAGTCGCTTGCCTACCAAGCTCTGCCTCCTCTGAGGTTTGGTATATAGATAGTGGAGCTTCTTGGCATATGACAAGAATTCGAGAATGTTTTTCAAATTATTAGGAAGAAAGGATGAATCTTCAGATCACCATGGGAAATAAGGCAAAGGGTACCCTCGTAGGAAGAGTTACTGTAGTCTTTCAAATCGAAGCAGGAGAGCGGCTTCGAGCAACCAATGTGTTGCATGTGCTAGGATTGGGGATGAACTTACTATCTTTATCTCAAGTTCAAAACAAGGGCGATGATGTTTTCTTCATTAAGGAGAAAGTATATGTCAAACACCTGAGTTGGAAAAAGAAGGCCCAGATTGGAATTAGAAGTCAGAGGTTGTACAGGTTATAGCTAGAATCACCAATGGCACTAATAGGCAGTAATGGAGACAAAGATTTGAATGAAATATGGCACAGGAGGATGGGACACTTACAGCATGGGGATCTGAGAATTCTCAGGAAAACAGTGTCAGGAGGTCTAGAACTAAGTACTGAATGAGATGATGTATGCATAGGGTGTGCTCTGGGCAAGTATGCCAAAGCAGCGTTTTCTAGAAGTAACAATAGGGCGAAGAGTGTGCTAGGATTGATACACTAAGACATCTGTGGATCGATGTCCACAAAAGCTCTTAGTGGTGCCGAATACTTCGTCACCTTCATCGATGACCATTCCAGGAAGACTTGGATCTACTTTCTGAAAACCAAGGAAGATGTTTTTGGTCGATTCAAAGAGTTCAAGGCTCTAGTAGAGAATGTAACAAGAAAGAAGATAAAATTGTTGTTCTCAGACAATGTTGGAGAGGACCGATTTTTACGCTATGGAAGGCATTAGAAGAGAGTGGACAACTCCCTACAATCCAGAGCATAATGGAGCAGCAGAAAGGAAAAACAGGACTATTGTGGAAGCAGCTAGGGAAATGCTGTATGATCAGGATATGCCTAAATTCCTGTAGGCAAAAGCATGCAGCATGACAGTTTATGTCCAAAATAGGAATCCACACAGGGCATTGGGCAAAATCACTTTGGAAAGGGTCTTCACTGGGAATACACCTGAAGTCAGTGATTTCAGGATATTTGGGAGTTTGGCGTATTGTCGTACACCCCAGGAAAATAGAAAGAAATTAGATCAAACTGCTGAGAAAGGATATCTTGTGGAATATAGCGAGAATGCTAAGGCATATAGAGTCTATCTTCCAGGGAGTAGGAAGGTAGTAGTTCGGCAGGATGTAAAGTTCATGGAGGACAGAGATTTCAGGAAATCCCGAGAAATGCCTTCCGAGGAGCAGTCAAAAGACGATCTGTTGGTCCAACTACTTCGACCAACAGAAACTAGTACCAACAATTCTCCTAAAGGCAAAGCTTCAGAATAGGAGGAATCTCAGGAAGAGGAAGAGCTGATAGATGTACCCACTACTAGTGGAAGAACGAGCTAGGAACTTTGACTGATTCTACGTGATGCAAAGGACTTCATTGGTGCACCTAGGAATAATAAAAGTGAGCGAAGACAACCAGACAAATACCAGGCCCTAGTAGCTCAAGTTGGGGAACCCTCTAGTTTTCAAGAGGTCGTTCAACATCAAGTATGGGTAGATGCTATGGTGGAGGAATGCAGTTCTATAATGGTCAATGATGTCTGGGAAGTGGTACCTAGGCCTCTGGGCAGGTCAATGGTAGATTCGAAATGGATCTACAAAGTCAAATATGCTGCAGACGAGAGTGTGGAGAAATACAAAGCCAAGTTTGTGGCTAAGGGGTTTGCTCAGAAAGAAGGGATAGACTACGAAGAAACTTTCACCCCAGTAGCTAGTTATACTTCTATTAGAACTGTGATATCCCTTGTAGCACAGTTGGGTTGGGAGATTCACCAGATGGATGTCAAGATGACATTCTTGAACGGGGTGATACAAGAAGAAGTATACATTCAACAACCATAGGGTTTTGAGACACATGAGAAGAAATATCATGTATGCAGATTAAAGAAAGCCTTTTATGGGCTTAAACAGGCACCTACAACATGGTACGATCAAATTGATGGCTATTGGCAGAAGATGGGGTTTGTCAAGAGTGACACAGATCTTAATCTCTACTATCTTGTCGTAGAGAATGAGCCTCTAATCCTGGTGTTATATGTGGATGATATTTTCCTAACAGTATCATCCAGGCTCATCAAAGACTACAAGAAGAACCTAGCCACAAAATTCGACATGAAGGATTACTTCCTGGGGCTAGAAGTTTGGCTGCAGAAGGGTGAAATCTTCCTTAGACAAGGGACATATGCTACAAAGACCTTGAAGAGATTCAAGATGCAGGACTGTAGACCGATGGCTACTCCAATGATCACCGACTGGAAGAAGATTGATGCATCAGAAGATAAAGACGTTGATCCCACCTTGCATAGGCAGCGTATAGGGTCCTTGATGTATTTGGTTAATACCAAGCCAGACATTTGTTATGCTGTCAACACCCTTAGCCAATTCATGGTGGAACCCAAGAGGGCACACTGGGCAACAACCAAACATGTTCTAAGGTATATACAAGGAATAATCGAGCATGGACTAGTGTACACCCAAGGCAATGACATCGGGTTGGGTGGGTTCACTGACATAGATTGGGCTGGAAGTTCAGTAGATCAGAAAAGTACAACTAGGCACTGTTTCAACATTGGATCAGGAGTGACCTCCTGGTGTAGTAGGAAACAAAAATCCATGGCTCTGAGCTTAGCTGAAGCAGAATATATGGTAGCTAGCACAACTTCGTACGAAGCCATATGGCTTAGGAAATATCTTGTGAACCTATTCAGGAGAAGGATGGAAGGGACCAGGATTTTGTGTGATAATCAGAGTTGCATCAAGGTCTTTGAGAATCCAGTATTTCATGATCAGTCAAAGCACATTGATATCGGGTGTCACTTTGTCAGAAACTGTGTCAAACAAGGGGCAATATAGTTGAGGTACACTCCTACAGGAGAACAAGTGGCAAACATTCTCACCAAGGCTCTAGGAAGAACAAAGTTTGTTTATTTCAAGGAGAAGATGGGGATGGTGAAGAATCCATTTCAGTAGCAGAAATGGATAAGTATCAGAGTTGTAGTGCAGCAGTTAGCAGTGGCAGTATTATTGGCAGCGAGATGCAACATGTTGAGAGGGAGCTGCAATACAAATGTAGCAGTGGCAGTGGCAGTGTAATGGGGAGCAGTACATGAAGCAACAGTGTTGTGGATGCGGGGTAGCGGGCCAAGCATCAACATAGAGGACCGATGCAGAGGATCAATGTGATGCTTCTATGGTGAAGCATTGCTAGAGCACATTCCTCGCTAAGAGGAAGTGTTGATTTTAGGTAGAATTGGATGTGCTCTAGCCTTGAAATTTGGTGAAGAGGCTAAGGCACATGAGTTCTCCAAGACCCATAAATTGTTTAGAGAAATTCCACCAGGATGAGGAGTTATTAAAATAATTAATATTTTTAATAGGTTCCTAAGTCTAAACTTAGGAAAATAAAAATATTAATGGGTATTAATAAAGATAAGGGTGAGAAGCTTCTAAGAGTCGAGGATCAAGTCTGTTTTAATCTTAGCTGTTGATTAGAGACTTAATCTCGACCATTGACTCACCAACAGGAAAAGTATAAGAGAAGTCTTGAGGATCATTTGGAGACACACCGACAGATACTCAATATCCCAAGGAAAATCGATTCTCAAAGAGAAGGAGATCGATTTCAGAGGGAGAGTTGTAGGGTGAAGGAAGAGGAGGGCATCAACAACAGTCAATCACTGAGGAGGAGGTGATGCAGGGGTATTGAGAGACAGCGCAAAGGGAGACGCAACTCTCACGCAGGCTGATGCAGCTCTCAACAGAAGACAACCAAGAACAGTAGAGACATTGAGATTTGGTTAAAGACCAGTGAAAAACCCCACAAGGGGGAAAACCCTTTCCAAATTCTTCTTCTATTAGATTGTCATCAAATGTTCAATGGAGAGATACATAGTCTATGTTAGGGTCCCTATAGTCTATGGTATCAGAGCTAACATCATTTTTAAGAGAAAATTCTAAGGTTCAAGCAGTGGAAGATCACATCGAGCATCAACAACAGGTTCTCCAACTCTTAAAGGATAACCTCACTTTGGCGCATAATCGAATGAAACAACAGGTTGATCAACATTGTAGCGAAAGAAGTTTTGATGTAGGGGACTGGGTATTTTTATGGCTACAACCATGCAAACAAATGTCCCTCATGCAAGGTAAGAAGGATAATAAATTATCACCAAAGTACTATGGTCCTTACAAGGTGTTGCAAAAGATTGGTACTATGGCATACAAATTGGAGCTTCCTGGATCTTCTTGAGTGTACCCAATTTTCCATGTTTCATGCTTAAAGAAGGTTATAGGTGACAGACTCCCAGTTCAAACAATATTGCCAAAACTTGACGAGGAAGGAAAAATCATATTGGAACCTGAAGCAATCACAGAAACAAAAACTCGACAACTACGGAATCAATCAATTTCAGAGTATCTCATCAAGGGGAAGAACTTACCCGTTGAAGATTCCACATGGGAGGATGAGAATTTTATACAGAAGCATCCAAAACTACTCAAGTGTTGAGGACAACACTTTTTTGAGGGAGAGGGGCTTTTTAGGTCCTTATAATACTACTGTAGCCCCCTTATTGTTATTCTTGTGCCCATGTAGTCTCCATATTTTTATTATTGTACCCCATAGAAGCCATCTATTGTTATTATTGTGCCCTTACATTATTATTGTTATGTAGGCTCTGATTATATTGTGACCCCTTAGACTGCTATATATAGAAAAAAGGTTTTTTCATTTGTATCATCTAAGAATTGTTCATTTATGTAATGTAAAGGAGGTTTCCCCCTCGAAAAGGATAATTTTTAAGTCGTTGATCTATCTATTTGTGAGCTGGTTGTATAACAGTTTAAGTACATCAATAACAAGTCAAAGGTTAAAGCCTTGACTATCCAAACCAACCATCCAAAGTCAAAAGTTAAATTTGCAATTTTTGGTCAAAGTCAACAAAGGTGAACTATGCCCTAACCAGTTAACAATCAATGGTCAAGTTGCTCCAAAAAGTTTGGTCAAACAGTCAAAGGATGCAACCTCCCTCCTTCAGTCAAAATTGGTCAAAATAGTCCCAAAAATCTGCCCATAACTTCTAGTCAAAGTCAAACTTTGACCTAAGGAAACCCTAGCTCGGAAATGCAGTCAATGCTTGGTCAAGATGCATAGAAAATCTCGGTTAAAGCAACAATCAACTCAGCCTTCCAAACAGATCCAAAAACTAGTCAAGCGAAAGTCAAATCTCCTCAAGTCAACACAAGTGAAACAACTCAAAACAAAAGTCAAACTTGGTCAATAGAAAAAGTCTCTCTCTCCTTTGCACGTGTGAACTCAACCTTGCAATTCTAGAGTTGTACAAACCAATGAGATGAAAAGATGTAATGTGATGCCCCTAAATGATACCAAGTGATGTCTATTCATATGTGGTTAAAGAGGTCGAAATTACTTGCCTAGGCTGACTTGTCCTTTTTGTGTAGATGTGGTTCCACATTAAAAATAATATTTTTCCTTGTGCAAATTAAATTCTTCCAAGGGCTAGTATGGTGAGAGGAAGCCATAGTTGTGTTGAGGAGGCCTCAACCCAATTTGTTGTGTTAATGAAAAAGAAGGGAGTATCGAGTAAGATTATAGAGATGTGCAGAGGGCACGAGACATTGAGAGATATTCTCTTAGGTAAGCAAGAGATCTACTTGAGTAATATTGCAGGTTTGTTGTAGAGTGAGATACTGAATTATGTCGGGTCCAAGGAAAGAGCATGAAGCAACAAAGGAGATCTAGATCAACTAGATCGAAGATAGCTCTAGAGCTTGATCAACTATATCAAATGCAGGGTAATTGTTGTATATGTAATTCCCTCGAGGGCCATTATCCTAGTAAGGGAGCTCGAATAGGTTTTGAGAAGAATTTAATGGATAATTTTTGATTGGGCAAAACTTGTGTGCATGATCTAATTGCTAGTTTTGTAAGTCTCGCTATGCTAAATTTGTTTATGTTTATACACATCAGTTTGTTTCAATTAATTAGTTAATTTGAGACTATTACTAGATCTTTTGTGTGTGCGCACTGAGTGCCCAAAAATCTAATATTCTCTATAGAAACTATTTCTTTTTAGAAAAAATGATAAATTGATATATACAAAATTGACAATTACTGATAAATTTGTATTTTTGATTTGTTTTGGTAAAAATAAGAAGCGATACTTTCAATATGATTGCAATATTTTATAATTAGTAAATTATATTTTTTGTTTAAAAAATTTCCTTTTATTTTAAAAATTGCCTTTGACTTTATTTCTCATCTTTTGCAGAGATTTCTCTAGTAAGTCAAATTTCCCATTTTTGAAAGTTTTTTGTTTGCAAACTAAGATTTCTCCTTAAGTAAGCATGAGATTGTGAAATTTTCACTATTGCAGCAACTGGAGATTATTCTTCTAAATAAATAATATTATGTGCAATTTGTTTGCTATTATGACAAAAACAAATAGAATCACTAGTGCAATTTTCACCAAAAATAAATTGCACTGTGGAATATAATTGGAACTGAGAAAAAATTGAGCACACACACAATAAAAATGACACCGTTGTTTTTGGATAAAAGTCCTTGTAAAAACCCAATGTGGGAAAACTGGTGCAGCAAATGAGGGTTTTATTATTATTATTATTCAAAAGAAAATTATGAGTATAATAAATTAGATGCCAAACTAGCAATCCTGTCCCGAGAAATAACTGATAAAATTTCTGAGAAATTTTTCTCTCTCCACAAGCAATCTTGGCTTGATTTGGCCCCGCAATCAACTCCCAATCTGCCTTTGCGTCAACCTCTGCACATGTACTGTGTAGGCTGAAACTCACACTGCTTGGAATAATTACTCTCTGCCTTTGCTGACTGTCTTTGCCACTAAGAAGGATTCATTGGCCCTTTGGAAAATTTTTCCCGACACTCTGTTACTGAATCGACCTCTCCTTTGGCTGAATTGAACTGCCTCCTTGAAGCTTTACGTAGACCCTCCACAACCTCTCTCTGTGAAATAACTTTTCCTGTCCCTTTTGACTCTTCCGACACTATAAAATCCTACGAAATCACTTTGCTGCTTCTCCTCAATCTCTACTAGTCGATAATTGGCTCAAATTCTTCCCTTGCTGAATCTCTGCTCTTTGGGAAATTCGATTTTCCTTGATCTTCCTCTCATTCGATGTATAAATCTCTATCCCCATCATCCTGCTCTTATAAGCTCTCGTTGGTGAACCAATGACCATGATTAGATCTTCATGAATGGCCAAGATCATCTCAAAATCAATTTGTGTGAGTTTCTAGAGCATTCATACCTTTCCTTAATTAATTTCTTTTAATTAACCAATTTTCCTAAGTTAGACTTAGGAAAAATTTAAATGATAGCTAATTCATTTAATCAATGCATTTCGCAAGCTTATCTCGTGAAACCTTTTTGGGTTTTGAAGATCTCGTGTTCTTATCCTCTCTGACACAAGTCAAGATTAGAACACTTATTCGATGCTACAAAAACTAACACTCCCTCTTAGCGAGGAAGGTGTTCTACTGTCTTTCTCCTGTAACATCTTCCCTCATGTTGCTGATGTCTGGAACCTGTCCATCAAGCCACTGCGCATACTCCGATTCATCTGCTAAACTTGTAGCTGAACTACCCTGCATTTGCGCTATCGCTGACATTGCACTGTTGTCAACTATACACTGTGCTGCAACTGATCTCATGCTATTGTTGCTGCTGTAACTACTGCAACTACTGCAACTAAGAACCAAACTACGGATCCACTGTGTTTATGTATTGGCTCAACAACTGTCTCCTGAGTCTCTGACTGCAACTAGTATTTGCACTATCTACTGAGTCACTGTTTGTGCCCTGTCTAGTTATGTGCCCCTCAATAAGTGACTATCACTAGTCTCTGCAACTATCTCTCACGATCTGACTGCGCCATGCTGACACTGATCCATCTGCTACTGAAACTTTGGGCCCCTGTAGCAAGGGTAATGATTTGTGAGGAAACATCTCTTTGATGCTATCCTCCATGGATTGTGCTCAAATATCTACAACTCTGAGGACTATAACTAAAAATCTCCCCACTTCTTTCCTGGAGGTATAGTTGCTTACAAAGAGAATTCATGCACCAACCTGTTGGTCAAATTATTGATCTTAGTCGAAGCTGCTGCCCGCTCCTACTCCTTCTTGTCCTTCTTCTTCTTGGGACATTGGACACTGTAGTGGCCAAACTCACTACATTTGAGGCACTTGATCTTCAGCAAATCTCTCTTCCTTTTTTCTTCTTACTTCTCCCTTTGTCCCTGGTTGGGACCTTTCTTTTCCTTCCCTTTAGATGCAAGGGCTACATTCTCCTCGTCTTTCACTCTTTAGTCCTCTGCTGTTATTGCTACTGATATTACTCTTTACAAGAGCAAGCCTCATCTCTTCCCGAGTGAAATCGCTCCATAATTGATCCCATCCAGGTAGCTGATCTTGTCGTGTGATACGTTGGACGAAAGTTGCCCACTCGGTGAAACCGTTGAGCGCTGTACGCACTAGCTCACTTTCATGAGGTGTCTCTCCAACTGCTGCAAGCTCATCTTGGGCATTTTGAATTCTAGTGAGATAAGGAGTGACTCCTTCACCCTTCTACATCTTGGTGGTCCTCAACTTCTCTTTCAAGAACATATTCTGGTTCTCGAAAGGATTGTGGAAAAGAATTGCGACTGCATCCCATATTTCTTTGGTAGTATTCTTGACAGCTAGATGCAAGACTATGTGATCTCGAACTCCATCAAGGATCATCCTCTTCGCCTTGGCCATCTCCTTATTGTAGTTCTCTAGCTGCTGCGGATTTGTAGGTATGGCTATATCTCTTTCTGTATACGTCTTCAGACCATACTAATGTAGCAGGAAAGTCATTATGGCTTTCCAGATACAATGGTTAATGGTTCCTTCAAGACTGCCCTAATCTCAAAGTCCCATTGAGGCCATTTTTGCGAAACTCAAGTCTGGGAAAATAAACAAGAATCTTCTTCCTTTCTTGCTCGACTTTCTGCTTTGCTACACGCAGTCCCTCCTGGAATGCGCAAATCTGCTTTGCCACTGCCTTCTGTTGTGGAAATTTCGGATTTCCTCCATAAAAGTGGATCTGGAAACTCTCAGGGAAACTTTGTAAAATTCCTTTCTTTGTGCGCTTTTTCTCTTCCTCCTAGTGCTGATCTGCTACTGCAAAACTGCTGCAAAATCACTGCGCCCATATATGCTCAATGAAATCTCTAACCTGCTCACCGGAATTGCTTCCTGGCAACACCATTGCCTACAAATCACTGCAATTGAGGCTCTTCGAATTTTCTACTGCATGCAAACTGAAAATCGAACCCCTGCCTCTACTAATTCGTACTCATGGCTGGCCTCTGCGCAGATCCAAAAATTTTGCCCAAAGACCACTCTAAAGCTGTAAAATTTCTCTCTCGTTACTGAGCCACTGATCTATCTTCAAACCTCTCTGGTACCATGTGAAGTTTTCACTATGGCAACAATTGTAAATTATTCTTTTAACTGAGTATTAATATGTGTAGTTTATTAGCTATTACGACAAATAAAAAATAAAATAACTACTGCAATTTTCACCAAGAATAAAATGCACCGTGGAAAATCACTGGGACTGAGAAAAAATAGAGCACACACACACACACACCATTGTTTTTGGACAAAAGTCCCGATAAAAACCCAATGTGAGAAAACCGGTGCAACAGATGAGGGTTTTATTATTATTATTCAATAACAAAATCTGAGTACAATAAACTGGATGCCAAACTGACAATCCTCTCTTGAGAAATCACTAGCAAAATATCTGAGAGATTTCGCTCTCCCCACAAGCAATCTTGGCCTAATCTGGCCCCACAATCAGCTTCCAATTTGGATCTACATCAACCTCTGCTCAGGTACTGTGTAGGTTGAAACTCCTACTGCCTGGAATAACTGTTATCTGTGAAAATTTCACCACTAAAATTCTATTGCAAAAACTGGAATTAATTCTTCCTACGGGAAATTAATTTAGCAGTTTATTGCTATGATAACAACGAATTAATCACACTGCAATCTTCACAAATAAAAGTACTGTGGAAGATAAATTGGAAATTGAGAAAATAGTGGCATACACACAAAAATATAACACTGTTATTTTGGACTAAACTGCACGGAAAAACCCAATGTGGGAAAATCGATTGTCATAACTGAGGGTTTATTTTATTATTATGCAGTAGAAATTTTGAGTACAATCTAGAAGCCGAAAAATGGCAATCCTACAGAGAAAATACTGGCAAAAATATTGTGAGGAAATTTTCCTCACCCCACAAGCAATCTGACACCGAAACTGGCCTCTGAAACCCCTTCACAAAATGGCTTGCGTCACCCTCTGTGTAGACACAAATTTGTGTTGCCTGGATCTCACTCTGAGCTGGCTCTTCATCCTGCCACTGACTCTGGAAATGTTTCTCCTAGTATTTGCGAATTTTTCTTGCCTCCGGAACTCTGAAACGTCTTCCTGAATCTGTAAATCAAATTGCCTCATAGAGGCTACTGCATAGCCCGAACGCAACCTCTCTGTGGCTATCTCTGCTTCTCTACAAGCTACTCTCCAGAATTGGAAAACTTCCTTCGGATCATTGCTGACCTCTTCTGCCACCTGCTATTTGCCTCCTGGCTCAATCTCCACTATTGAATCACTCCTGCAACTAAGAATTCAAATTGCCTGGGCAACTGAGTATCTGCACTGGTTGTGTTCTCCATCTACCCATAGACCTCTTCTTATAATCTCCAGTTCGGACTCCAACGACCAAGATTAAAATTGAATCAATGGCTGAGATCATTTCCTAGTCGATTTGTGTTTCTAGATGATTCACACCTTTCTCAATTAATTCCTATTAATTAACCACTTTTCCCAAGTTAGACTTCAGAAATTTTTAATTATGGTCAATTAATTTAATTGAGTCATTTCTAGGTGGAATTTCGTGAAACGAATTCTGGGTTTTGGAGAACTCGTGTTTTAGCCTTTGCACAAAGTTTCGAGACTAGAATACCTCTGATGATCCAAAAACTAACACTCCATCTTAGTGAGGAAGGTGTTCTCTCCAACTCTAGTGTTGCACAACCTGTCACAACACCCTATCTCTGTAACATCCTCGATACATGCTGCTGATGTCTGGCCACTGTGACTTCCTTCCATTGCCCACCAACTACTGTGCAACTTTGATGCTACTTCGGTGTTGCTGCTGACATTGCACTGTACACTTGTATCGCTGCGAACTTCGCATCTGCACTGCAACTCTCTCTACTGTTGCTGCTACTACTACAACTACTGCAATTGAGAAGCATCCTAAATACTTTTCCCCTGCTTCTGAAACAGATTCTCCACCATACCCATCTGTTCTATGAAATAATGAACTTAGCTCTTCCTAGGGCTTTCATGAGTATATCTGCAACCTTCCAGTGGAAACATACTGTCGTTGGACCACTCCATGCTGCATAGTCTCTGATGAAATGACATCAAATATCTATGTGTTTCGACCTGCCATGAAACACGAGATTCTTAGAGAGCTTGATGCAACTCTGATTATCACAGTAGACATTGGTTGCCTCCATCCTCTGCCTGAACAAGCTTACCAGTAGCTTCTGAAGCCATATAGCTTCACACGTTGTTGTGCTAGATACCATATACTCGGCCTTTGTAGAGCTCAATGCTACTGATTTCTGCTTCCTGTTGCACCAAGAAACCATCCCTGATCCAATGCTGAAGCAATACGCAAAGGTACTTTTCCTGTCCACTGATCTGCTTGCCCAATCTGCATCTGTGAACCCACATAGTTTGACGTCTTCCCCTTGGGTATATTTCAACCCATACCCTATTATGCCTCGCACATACCTCAAAATGTGCCTCGCTACTGACTAATGTACTCTCTTCGGTTCCACCATAAACTAACTGAGAGTATTGACTGCGAAATAGATATTTGGCCTAGTGTTGACCAAATACATGAGAGAACCGATGAGCTATCTATACAAGGTGGGGTCAACATCCTTGTCATCCGATGTGTCTATCTTCTTCTAGTTGGTGATAATGGGCGTAGACATGCGTCTACAAGCTTGCATTCTGAACCTCTTCAGGATTTCTGTAGCATATCTCCCTTGACCAAGGAAGATCTCCTCATCTTTCTGCCACATTTCCAAGCCTAGGAAATAGTGCATCAACCCCGAATCGTTCATGTCAAACTCAACTGTCGGGTTCCTCTTGCAGTCCTCTGTAAGCCCTAATGAGAAGAGGTCATCCACATACAACACTAGGATGAGTGGCTCATCCTCTACCATCAAGTAGTAGAGGTTGGGATCTGCGTTACTCTTGACGAATCCCATCTACTGCAAGTAACTGTCAATCTGACCATACCACGGCTTGGGAGCCTATTTGAGCTTGTATAGAGCTTTCTTCAGCCTGCACATGTGTGTGCCTCTCATGAGTCTTGAACCCCTTTGACTGTTCTATACACACCTCTTCCTCTATCCCCTCGTTCAAGAATGCTGTCTTGACATCCATTTGGTGAATTTGCCAACCCATCTGCATTGCTAGAGATATGACTGACCGGATAGAGGTATATCTGGCAACTGGGGTGAAGGTCTCCTCATAATCTATGCCTTCCTTTTGCATATCCCTTTGCCACAAACCTAGCCTTATACTTCTCTACGTTGCCATATGCAGCGTACTTGATCTTGTAGATCCATTGAGAGCCCACAACTGACTGATTCGCAGGCCTCGACACGACCTCCCAAACATCATTAGTCATAATAGAGCTATCCCTACCATGACACCTATCCACACCTGATGCTATGCGGCCTCCTGATAGTTGGAAGGTTCTTCAACTTGTGCCACCAATGATTGGTACCTTTTTGGCTGTCTGCGTTCTCTCTTGTTTGTCCTAGGAGCTCCAATGAAATCCTCTGCATCTTTCAATGTCTGACGAACTTCCCTGTTGGTTCGACCACTATTGGTGGGAGGCTCGACCAACTCCTCTTACTGCCTCTGTTGCTCCGTCTATTGTGAACTCACTAGATCCCTTGCACCTGACGAAATGCTTGTACTGGTAACTATACTGGATCTCTATGTCTGTCCTACTGGCGATCTGACTGGTTGCCCTTGCTGCTGGACCAATGGAGCTTCTTCTTACTGCTGGACCAATGGAGCTTCTTCTTACTGATTCTGATCAAGTGCAAGAATCTCACGAGATTTCTTGAAAGCTCGGTCCTCCATGAACTTTACGTCTCATCTCACTACAATCTTCCTATTGCTGGAAATGTAGATCCTGTATGCCTTTGAGGTTTCACTATACTCAACGAGGAACCCCTTCTCTGCAGTCTGATCCAATTTGGTGCGCTTCTCATATAGCACATGACAATAAGCAATGTTGCCGAAGATACTAAAGTGACTAACTTCTGGCTTCTTTCTTGTGAAGGCCTCTTTTGGTGTTTTCTTCCCCAATGCCCTATGAGGAATCCTGTTTTGAATGTACACCGCTGTGTTACATGCCTCGGCCCATAGAAACCTAGTCAAATCCTGGTCATATAACATTACTTTTGCAGCCCCAACTATAGTTCCGTTTTTCTGCTCCGCTACCCGATTCGGCTATGGATTGTATGGAGTTGGCCACTCTCCTCCGATGCCTTCCTTCGCACAAAAATTTGTGATATCTTTATCAATATACTCTCCACCATTATCTGAGCGAAGCACCTTGATCTTCTTCCCTGTCGCATTCTCCACGACAACATTAAACTCTCTGAAACGATCGAAAACCTCATCCTTGGTCTTCAAGAAGTAGATTCAGGTTTTCTTGGTGTTATCACTCTAAAATTTCCCTAGGGTTGTTATGAAAGAAATAATAGAGGTAAGCACAAACCTACTTTTGAGATCAGGATCTAGCCTTCCTAATGCTTAGAGAGGTCTCTCTCTTAATGATTTAACTTTGTTGAGTTAATTGATTTTAGGCTAGTTATGTAATCTTGATTGGGTTTTGATTTGGTTTGGTGGTGGAATTACTGATTCAGATGGATAGATAAGTGTCTTTTTACCATTGGGCTATGGAGTCCAAATGTCAAGAAAATAGGACTGAATCAAGTTCTAAAGATAGTGTTCACAGGGCAAGGTAGCTGAGTAAATTAAGATCTTTTAAGCTAGATGGTGAAGTGGTTTTTCAATCGGGGTCAAGGAGCAGTTAAGGATTCCTCAAACTGGATAATGAAGGAAATGAAAGAGGACAATTGAAACTAGGGAGCAATGAAGAATTCCCTACTCTGGATATTAGAAGAAAACATTAAAATGAACAACCGGTCAAGACATAGTGTACTTAAACAAATTTTGAAGTAAAATTCCAGTTATTTTGTTCAAATTTGAAAACATGTATGTATGTGAAAAACTTAAGAGGATAACAATTCAACAAATGAAAGATACTTCACTGAGGTGGCCCAACACATGAATCCTGTAATGCAATGCCTTTATTACTCAGTCCAGTCTGCTGACTTGAAAATGTTTACAATAAGCCCTCAGGTTTTCAGATCAATGTAACTATAGAAATGTTCAGCAATCCACCCTTTATACTTTGAATTATGAAGTATTTATACAAAAAATAGTTACAAAATATCCCAAACTGTTTTAGGAATTATTCAAGGAAAATAAATATCTTCATGCAAGAAGATAGAGACACCTAGGAAACTAAAAGGTTAGCTGTCCCTTTTTTTACTGACTTTGCTGTTTTATGCTTTGATTTTTTGCTGCTTTCTCTCCTTTGCTGTTGCTCTACGCTGGCTGTTCTTTTACTTCGCCTTTTGACTGATTTTCTTTTACTTAGCTGATCTGTTGTTTTTCTTTCATTGCTCTGTATTCACCGTTTACCTTGCATTTTCATAGTAAATCATTCAATTTTTCCCAAGTTTTTGTATTTGGTAATTTAATATTTACCATTTTTCTGTAGACTTAAACAACTTCTGTGTATTTTGCAAAGGTGGGCTTGTTTACAAAAAGATGTTTTACCTCATGCTGGAGGTAAAAGAGGTTCTCAAAAGTCTGGTAAAGAACCTTTCCTATAGACATCCCTTTCATGGAGGAACTATTGGCTTGCTCCTTTGCCACTTCTTTGATTCTCTTGTCATAGTCTTCATGTGGCATTAACCTGTCATTTATTATCAATGGATTAGGTAGACCTTTCTGCCTCAAAGCATCAAATTTGACCATGAACCTACCTATTGCTAGCTCCATTGTTTGGCATTTGTCCTCAAGCTGCATCATCAGGTTCCTCTTGGTTATTACCTTCTTCACCTCTAGTATAGTGCCAGTTTTGTCAGCTATACCCAGCTCCTGCAATTCATATTTATTCTTCGAGTTAAGGAATTGGATTATTTTTGAGGCTTCTTTTGGCATATTTCCAAGTTCGGCCTTAACCCTTTGAATTGCTTCACCAACCTCTTTAACTAAATCATTTTGTTCAAAGATCACCTACATAGATGGCCAAATATCATTCGCTGAGTCAATGATATTGGCCCATAAAATTTGTTTTTGCCTGGGCTAGTGGCTCCTTTAGTGTTAATTCTTTCTCCAGGTTCTGTATCCTTTCATTCAACTTGTTTGTCTTCTGAATTTCATTCTTATGCATGATTTGGGCCAGTTTCTTCTCATCCTCTAGACTTTTAATTTGTTCCTTAAGTATATTTATTTTAGTGGTCTGGATGGACATGTCTTCTATGGCTTTGACCAATTTAACTGCTTCATCACTAGGATGAGCAACTGCTGTTGTTGAACCTATTGCTAATATAGTTGATGTTGCAGCTGGAAGTGATGTAGCTAGTGGAGCTGTTGGGGTCAATGAAGCTGCCAAAGTTGAAGAAACTGCTGTAGTAACCATAGGAATAACAATGGCTGTGGCTGTCTCAAGGCTGGCTTGTTTCAGCTGTATTAACTCGTCCAATTCCTTCTCCATTTCTTTTAATTGAGCATTTAGCTGGAGAATGAGGTCCATCATCTCATTTTTCTGGGTTTGGCTTTCTAGGACCTCCTTGGTCTGTGGATGTTCAGAAGAGGGTAACTTTAGTTGCTTCTTTAAAGCAACAATATCCTCATTTTTCTTCTTTATTAGTTTTTCTGCAGCCTTGATATCATTTAGATTATATCCAATTTCAGTTACCAAGTCTTCTAATGACTTGATTCTGTTATCCTTTGCCTGTGATGATGCTTTCTCTAGCTTAAACTGTGCTGTGATGTTGCCTAGAGAGTTTTGAAGCTTCTGAACGCTCATGGCCTTGTTGGTCATTGTTGAGTATATCATTTCACCTGCTTGCTTATGGAATTCAATTTGATCAATAGGGTGAACATCCCTGGCCAAAACTTCAAATTCTGTCTTCCTGTAGTCTGCTGATGATTTACGCTGCTGGACTGTATGCTGCAAAAAGGTCATTTGCATTTTACCAGTTTTAATGTCAAACGCTGACATTACCTATTCTGATTGCCAGGACTTTGTTTGAAGTACTGGGCATATGTTTCAGCTTTCAATGCCTCATTTCTTAATTTGATCTCCTTATACTTCTCCTTTATGTCCTTTTCCCTATCCATTGGTTTGCTTGATGATGAAACCTCTATGCTAAGTTGTTTTTGAATGCTCTGAGTATTAGAGGTGGATGGTTGATGAGTTTCCTCTGAAACCAATGGAGTTATATTTTCTCTGACCCCTGTATCTGTGTCCATGATTTGAAGTGTCTTTACTGTCTCAATGACCTCTTCTTGCTCTTCTTGCTCATTTACGGGATTTAGCTTGGGCTTTTTCTTGTACATGATTTCAAATCTGTCATGTGTTGTATCTATGCTTGAGCAAGAACCTTCTTCCCTCGTCCTTTTTGTACTTTTGTCCCCCAGGGCTGGAGTATGCAGAATGGAACTAGTATCCATCTGTTTCTCCATATCTATCAAGGTATTTTCCAACCACTCTGACTGGTTGGCATACTTTTCAATGTCTATCCTAGATTCATGCATAAAAGGGCTTAATTTGAATTTGAGCCTTAGTTTGTTTATGACTCCTAAAGGGTCATATTGCCATTTAAAACTGCTATTGAACTTCATTTCCTGTAAATAATTCTCTGCTTTTTCTTTAGCTTCCCTATTATTACAGATAAAAGGACCAGGTTGGTTCTTTATTTTGAATTGTGTTTTCTTCCTAGTTGATAGGAAATTCACATCATCTAAGTTTATAATCTGCCTGATATATTCTAATGCAAATATCCTCATGGGAAGATATTTGGGCAGCTTATAGGGAGTGAGCTGGCATCCATATATTCGAATTTCAGTATGGTCCTGGTATAAATACTAATCTCCTATTCTACTATTCTTAGATAACTGCAAAACTCTTTTTATCTCATCACTGATCCTGGGTTGATTGCTACTGGTTGGCATATTTACAACTGGATGCACAAAGGAATCAATGAACTCTTTGTAACTGAAAATACTGGAATACTTTTGGATTAAGGGTGTCCAAAAGATGATTGATCTAGGATGGCCCTTAGTGTCCAACTTCTGGATATTGACTAGAAACTTATCTTACTGAAAATATAAAAACATGTGGAACAACACTGAAGAGTATTTAAATACTGTTTCATTTGGCAATCTGATCAGTTGATCATGGATTGTCTGCCAAGAACTGGGCAAAATTGAAGACTGCTGCTGGAGGCTTGTCTGGGAAAAAAATGGTGAGGAAAGCAAGTACAAGCTCATCTACATGCTCATCAGTGGTGTATCCTAGAATACAAGAGAGCATGGTCACAATTTGTCTAGCCCTCCCAGAGAAAATGGTGGTTGAGTATGGAGGACTGTCTGTAGGGGTATGAGACTCTTCTATGATGAAAGTTTGGAAGATTTGAGTCCTCTTGGGAAGGTCCAGTTTCAAATAGAGTTCAAGTAGGTATTCAATGGAAAATGGGGTGGCTTCATTTGGGCTTGGCTGGATCTGCAACATTTGGTTTATTGATACTGAAGTGATTGTAAACAAAAATCTGCTGGTCAGAAGAGACTATGGCTCTTTGGCTTGGGATATAACAGTTTTGGCATAGATGGATTATTTCAGGGAACTGGTATACCTGTGGGAACAAGTATTTGGGAAAATTGGATTCCCATAGATGAATGTCATCATTTTGGTTCAGGAATTTGTCTTTACTCTAGCAGTGGAGTTTCAATAGATGGCTAGGGGAAACTGTGTCTTTAATTTGGAAATCTTTGTCAGCCAATGGGAGGTGGTCAACATCCAGGGGAGGGGTTTGTAGGGGTTTCTCATTTAGAATACTTTGGGAAGCCATAATTCGGTTTATTCTATTGAATTATTGTTTTTCTGGCTTTTGGGAGTAAACTCAGGACTTCAGGAATAGTGGAAGGAGTGAATACAGTCTGCAGGAAAGGGTTTCTTAGGATGCATAGTAGGTTTCTTCAGTTTAGTAAGGTTTTTAAGCAATTTAATTAATTAACCTTTTATAATTATTGTGCAAAGTTTAAGTAGAGGGTCGTTCTGTTTCTTTCAAGAATACCTGGAAAATGGAAACTTGGTGTGCAGACAGGGCTCTGTGGTAGCAACGAGGGTTTTTGAGGCTTCAGTTGTCTTTGTGCCGCTTTAATTTGGAGTTTGCAGGGTCTCCAGGCTGTAAATGGGTAAAAAGTGGTTGAGCAGAGTACCCGGGGTTCAGAATTGGTCTGCAGAGGTCTTTGCAATGAAATAACAGTGAAAGAGTGAAAAGGGGGTTTTTTTGGCTTTTAACTGACAATGGTTAAATATTGGCGTGGGATTAATAGATGAACAGTGGGCGGTTTGCTTTTACGCGGAGAGGCATTTTTATGGCATATTGCACCGCTTTTGAGTGAAGGGCGGTATTTTTTGAGAGCACACGACATAACGTGGGGCTGCCATGTAGCAGAAGAGCGCTCGAGCAAAACCACGAATCTCGCATGCTTTTGGAATTTTAACTGTCGGACGATGGGAGCACGTGATATGGATATGGGTTGTCGAATGTGGGAGCAGTTGATCAGAGGGCTATCGTGTGGCAGCGTTGCAAGGACTGAGTCGGGGTGTGATTGGCGGGGCCCGGGGATTAATAATGCGGGGGGTTACGTATAATCAAAGGTTTAGTGAGGGTCAAAGATTTATATAGTGGGGGGGGTAATATACATAAAGCGGGACTATAGGTTAGGAAATAACTTAGGATAAGGGGGTTTAGTGGGTTTTTAAGGGAAAAAGGGAAATTAATAAGGGGAAAACGATTTCTAAAAGGGTAATGTCTAGGGAAAAGCGTGAAATCAAGGGGAAAAAGGGTTAAATTGAAGGGAAAGGGTTATTACAAGGGGAAATGAAGAGGGAAGGGTACTTTGGAATCAAGAAGGGGAAATTAGTGAATAAAAAGTAATGAAGGGGTAATGAAGGGAAACTATCAAACTAGACATGTAGGGGTTTAGTGAAATAAGGGGAAATTAGTGAATAAGTTTCAGTATTCAGGCCTAAAATCAAATAGAACTTTTTAGGGTAAATACCCAAAGTAATACACAATTTTTGCGAATGTCCTTTTTTTGATAGTTCCTCCTGCACATGAAACATAAGAATTAAGTATGATAAAGGTGCATTTGAGCTAGCAACCTTGTGCATTCCAAAACCTCTTCTATCTACCCTTTATTTACCCTACCATTTTCTCTTCATTTATTGGGTGCATTTGAGCTTGCTGACCCTATATTCCTTTTTCTTTGATAAGCAGAGTATTTAATTCTAACCTTATAACTTCCAAGGGCTCAGATTAAACTAATGAGCTCCTTATTATTCTCTACCTAACTACTAATTTGCCAAGATTAAACAGTTCGGCTAGAACTTCATTCTCTATCTACCAACATGAAATTTAAAGGATGAATGGATCAAGATTAAACTATTTGACCATCATGGATTGTGGCATTTTGACAAGTTGCACACAATCTTATTTTGCAAGGCAAGTAAAAGTAGTGCCATTTGAATTTGCGTCACTTTTAGAATCTATTTTGATTTCTTTTTGGTGGGGTTCATATTTTATTTTCTTTTTTAATCCTTTTCTTTTAGTCCTTTGATTTTTCTTTCAGGACTTACCCTCTTTACACTTTTATTTTTAATATAGGAAAACATTTTGCAGAAAGCAAAAGTATGTACAATATTATGAAATTGATCATAGCCAATTCAAAATTATGAATCCTATTATTATAGGACCCTAACACCTGGAATGGTCATCAATAAAGGTGACGAAATATTCGGCCTCACTAAGAGCTCTAGTGGACATCGGGCTGCAAATGTTTGAGTGTATAAGCCCTAACATGCCATCTGCTCTGCTGTCACATCTTGGGAACGCTGCTTTAGCATATTTCCCAAGCATACACCCCTTGCACACATCATCGTGTTTCGTGCCAAGCTCTGGAACCCTTGTTACTGTCTCCTGAGCATCTTGAGTGCTACATGGTGTAAATGCCCCATTCTCCTATGCCATAGCTCATTCAGTTCCTTCCCACTACTGTCACTGCCTACTGGTGCCATTGGAGAATCGAGTTGCAACCTTTACAACCTATTGCTTCAAATTCCAATCTGTCTCAACCTCTTCGAGCTCGGGTGTTTGAAAAACACCGTCTTCCCTACAAAGTGGACATCATACCCCTTATCTATAGTTAGGATACTAAATCCAGGTTCATATTCAATCCTGGCACATGCAGTGCATCTGTAGCACTAGTACTTGTTCTTGACTCCATCTGAAAATCGATGGTACCTCTCCCCACTGGGGTACACTTTGTTTTGTTTCCCGTCATAATTTGGAAATCCATTTTCTCCTCATTGTAGCTAGAAAAATATTCTCTAGCCCTTGTCATGTGAGTTGACGCTCTACTGCCTATATACTAGACACCCTGTGAAGCTGAGCCTGAAAAGCAAACAAATTCGTCCTCCAATCTGGAAGACAACTTTGAAGCCCCTTGAATATCAAATCGATCCATGGCCACACTGAAGAATTTTGGGTATAATTCAGTGTGCTATTTCTCTTCCTTCCGACACTAATTCTGCTACTGCAAATCGTTGCAAAACCCTCTATGCCCAGTCAAGAAATTTTCTTAGCTAAATTTTAAACCGCGGTTGCTCCCTCTGCATGCTGGAATCACTATTCTGGGTAGGTCGAATTTTTGAACCCTCTGTCCAACAATTCGCACTGCCTGGCTAGGTACTGCGTTGCTTCCTCTGAACAGTGAAATTTTCTTCTTTTGCTCTTGGGCTCTTCGTTTGTCAAATATGCTCTGATACTATGTGAAAATTTCACCACTAAAATTCAATTGCAGCGACTGGAATGAATTCTTCTAACTGTAAATTAATTTAGCAGTTTATTGCTACAACAACAACAAATTAATCACACTGCAATTTTCACAAATAAAAATACTGCGGAAGATAAACTAGAAACTAAGAAAATACTGGCACAGACACAAAAATATAACACCGTTATTTTGGACTAAAGTCCCGAAAGAACCCAATGTGGGAAAACTAGTTACAATAGCTGAGAGTTTATATTATTATTATGCAACAATAATTCTGAGTACAATTTGGATGCCGAAAACTGGGAATCCTACAGAGAAAATACTGAAAAAAATATTGCAAGGAAATTTTCCTCACCCCACAAGCAATCCAACATTGATATTGGCCTCTGAAATCCCTTCACTAAATGCCTTGCGTTACCCTTTGCAAAAACACAAATTCGTGTTGCCTGGATCTCACTCTAAGCGGCCTTTTCAGCCTACCACTGACTCTAGAAATGTTTCTCTTGGCATATGCGAATTTTTCTTGCCTCTGGAACTCTGAAACGACTTCCCAAATCTACAAATTAAACTACCCCTTAGAGGCTACTGCGCAACCCCAACACAACCTCTCTGTGGCTATCTCTGCCTCTCTGCAAGCTACTCTCTGGAACTGGGAAACTTCCTCCAGATCATTGCTGACCTCTTCTGCCAACTCCTACTCGCCTCTTGGCTCAATCTCCACTGCTGACTCACTCCTGCAACTAGGAACTCAAACTGCTTGGGCTACTGAGTATCTGCACTGGTGCATTCTCCATCTACCCATAGACCTCTTCTAATAATCCCCAGTTGGGACTCCAACGACCAAGATTAAAACTCAATCGATTGCTGAGATCATTTCCTAGTCGATCTGTGTGAGTTTCTAGATGATTCAGACCTTTCTCAATTAATTCATATTAATTAATTTCCAGTTGGGACGCCAACAGCGACGATTAAAACTTAATTGATGGTTGAGATCATTTCCAACTCGATCCGTGTGAGCTTCTAGAGAATTCTCACCTTTCTCAATTAATTACTATTAATTAACCTTTTTTTCTAAGTTAAACTTAAGGAAATTTTTAATTATGGTCAATTAATTTAATTGAGCAAATTGTAGGTGGAATTTCCAAAAACGATTCTGGGTTTTGGAGAACTCCCATGTTTTAGCCTTTGCACAAAGTTTCGAGACTAGAACACCTCCGATGCTACAAAAACTAACACTATCTATCTTTGCTGTCTCTGCCACTAAGAAGGATTCGCTGGCCCTATGGAAGAATTTTCTCGGCACTCTGCTACTGAATTGACCTCTCTGGCTAAATCAAACTGCCTCCTTGAGGCTCTGTGCGGCCTCTACGCAACCTCTCTCCGTGGAATAAATCAGCCTGTCTCTTTTGACTCTTCTGACACTAGAGAATCCTTCGGTATCACTCTGGTGCTGTTCCTCAATCTCTACTACATCACTGGCTCAAATTTTTCCCTAGTTGAATCTCTGCTATCTGGGAAATTCGATTTGCCTTGATCTTTCTTTCAGTCGATGTATTGATCTACATCCTCATCGTCCTGCTCTTATAATCTTTCTTTGGTGAACCAATGGCCATGATTAGTTTTTCATCAACGGCTAAGCTCATCTCAAACTCAATTCGTGTGAGTTTCTAGAGCATTCTTACCTTTCCTTAATTAACTGTTATTAATCAACCAGTTTTCTGAAGTGAGACTTAGGAAAAATTTAAATGATGACTAATTAATTTAATTAAGGTGTTGCAAACTTATGTCGGGAAGCTTTTTTTGGGTTTTGAAAATCCCGTGTTTTTAGCCTCTTTGACACAAGTCGAGACTAGAACACCTATCCGATGCTACAAAACTAACAATGATTTATTTACTTTCTTTCTAGTCCCGAGAAACAGTTCACCCATTGCAAACAACAAGACCTTTTTTCATTTTTTGAAAAAAGGTCTTTGGATCATAATACCAAAGAATAGAGAAATTGTGTATTAAAGTAAAAAATTTCCTATCAGGCTGTTTCATATTATGATGATGAAGAATGACATCAAGTTCCTTTGTAGATTGTTCATGTTCTTGCCCTGTTTTTATTGCTAATATTTTATAATTTCAGAAATTTAAGCTGTTATGATATGATTTAATATAGATTGAAGTCTTCTAGTTACTTCTGTTGAGAACATGTATATACAAATCTTTTCTAGTGCTCAAGTATTCTTTAATAACCAATTTTGTACCTAAATGTAGTAATTGTGTCCAAGTCAATTTAGTTTAAGACGTTATGTACAAACCTCTGGCAATACCATGATGCTGTTGAAGTGGTTCTGTCTTCTGCTTCCGCTCATTGACATCCTCAATGTTCATTATTCTCAGTAATTCATGTTTTTGTCATTGCTTAGATTTTAGCTGAGTCTTACATATAATATAACATGATTTGAACATTGTTTTTAATACCTTGACCACTTTTATGATTATGTTCATTCAGAAAGCGCAATGGCAGAACTGGGGAGGC
Organism: Pinus taeda; assembly: GCA_000404065.3. NCBI lineage: Eukaryota > Viridiplantae > Streptophyta > Pinopsida > Pinales > Pinaceae > Pinus > Pinus taeda. The sequence continues at coordinate 36,696 of APFE030213445.1, read as the reverse complement.
TTCTTATCTATGAGGCATCAAGGGATTGGTTGGTGAGTTCACTGATTATTTTACATTATATGGATGCTTTTTCATACACGCCAGTTGCCAGGCTGGCCTACTCTTTTCATTTATTATTTGAACTGACTTGGAATGATGCGTTCATTTATTCTGTTGTAGTTTTTAATGTAAAAATTTCCAAATTCAAGATAACTGCTGTTCTATATTTCTTTATCAAATAACTCAGATATTGAATTACTTCAATAACATAATTAAAATTCTGAACATGAAGCAATCACACATATCGCCGGAAAACATAAAAGACAAAAACAAAATAACTTTTTCAGTACACACAAAATGCTGTCCTCCAAATCAGCTTATCATTAATGATAAAAACTTACAAGAACACCTCAAAACTAAGGTTTTCAGCCTCGTGGACACTCAGATCTACACTAGATCTGCCTGCTGGTCACTCATATATGCTAGATCTGCTTACTGTATAACCAGATCTACTAGATCTGTTTGCTGAACGCTTAGATCTGTACGTTACTGAGCTGCTGTACAACACTGTTTGATCTGATCAAAACTTGGCTACTCTCCTGTTCTTTGAATATGCTTAGTTGATCTTTCTCTGTTCTCCTGAGTCTTTTTGATATTTATAATGTGTTTGTACAACTTCTCCCACCTTGTCCTATTTATGCTTTGAGTGAGATAAATAATCTACTCAATCTAAACAACTAATCTCTCCTATCTTAGCAATTAATCTCAATTAATCTCCTTAATCTTTGCAACCACCTTATCTTAAGAATGAAATGTATAACTATGATTAGATCAAATCCAACTCACTAATATTTTGGAAATCTTTAGAATATTTCATTTAGATTTCTAAGGTTTAAGAGATCTAGGGAAATTAACCTTACTTTTATTTAATAAGTGAAATTACAAGAGCCCCCAGGGTCTAGACTAGTTGGTGATAGGGTGTTTTGTGAAGGCACTCATTGTGTAAAGGTCATAGGTTCAACCCTATCTTACCCATGTCAGCAGAAGGGCATATGTGGGCACCTAGAGGTTATAGTGGTAGGGTCGGAATCAACCTTCTGTCACATGAGAACGAGATTGACAAAGATGCTTGTTGCCGCAAAATCTAGTAGGCCTTGGAGAAGGAACCCTACAAGGTATAAACTAGAGTCTAGACCAAGAGACAACAATGGGGTAGTTCCCCATTCACAGTCAAAACTACTTGTTCTTTACGGATTTTCACCAATGGGAGGAGTCCCAATTTATGCTAAGGTCACCTAAGATAGATGTTCTAGGTATGATGTGTGAGGTAACTTTACTAGACCTTCTACACGAAAGACACAACAATGGCTCAAGTCTCCAATGGGAGGCAATTCACTTTCTATGTAGAGGCCTAGGGCCAATGTTGCATGAAGCGGAGACAAGCGAAGCATCAGAAACGTCATTTTCCAAAAATCTAGGAAGTGAAGCGTCTACTATATATATATATAAATATATATATTTTTTTGCATTTGTATTAAAAAACGTCCCAAATACCAAACTAGTTGTACAAGATATGTAAACATGCATATTTGTACATAAATCAAGATAGATGTGGCATCCATTGTACATCAATGATTAATTATTCAAGCATCAACCATCTAGATTCTAGCAATTACAAACATAAATCAAATTTATAAGCATTCCATAGATAATAGAAGGTAGTATTGACCACTGGAGTGGCACTTGATGATTATACGAAGACTCCATGCCCAAGGATGATCTAGAAGACACTTGTACCATCAGATATCGTCAGTCAGCAGAGTTTTTTTAACTCTACTTCTATCTTCTCGTCATCTTTCTTGTACCCAGATTCCACACCCTATGGGGAATTTTAATAAGTGATACTAGTAATGGTAAGTTTTGAGTCCGTAACAGGCCTAGGATGTTGGGACTCGATCAGCAAATGAGTACACCTTGGAGTGTTTTTTTTATCTAATTGATTATCCCTTCTTTTCCAGAGGCGGATAATTTTCTGGGTTTTTTCACTTACGTTTTACCCCAACGCTGGGTGACGGTTTGAAGGTTGAGCCCTTGACACATCTTAGTGTCTAGAGTCAATGTATATTACCATACTAGATCACACAAAAAATTTCGTGGAATTTTGGTTAAGTCTATGTAGTCATTTTTTAATTTTTTAGATTTCCCACGGGTCAAAAATTGCTAATAAAATTGTATTTAAATTGTAATAAGTGTAGTCTAGATAAGTTGTATGGGGTATGAGTAATCAAAATTACACTTTTCACCCTCAACTTTCTACTATGACACACTTCGAGGGGTTAATGATGTGTTTTGGACCCTCAAAACCCACTTTTCCTAAATTTAGTGGGAAATCTGGCAATTAATTAAGCCATAAATTAAATTAATAGAGAAAAATAAATATCCACACATGCTAAATGTTGTGGAAATGAGGTGGAAAATTATGGGGGAGTTAAAGTGAAGACCCAAGGTGATGTGGACTCCTAAAATCAAGGAAAGGACATGTGCTCAAATAAAATCGAATTTTTGGCATTAAATGAAAAAGCTGCTTGGAAATTCGAATTTGTGAAGTTAATGCACATTTGGGAGAATATTTGGTGGAGATTTTTGTGGGAAATTGTCCCCACATGGGTTACCACCTATATACACTTGTCATTCCACCATAAAATTTGAATTTGGCACATAAGGGAAGAAGAAAATGATGTCCACTTGCAAGAATTCGATTTTTACACTTGGCATTGGAGCTCCATTCAACAAATTCGAATTTCTTTTGGGATTGTCACTTCATGCCACTTGTTTAATCACTTCTACATTGGGATTGGTTCCAATGCCATTTGTCATTGTCATTCTTCATTGGGATTTATTCCCAACTCTCTATATAATAGAGCCATGGGCTCTCACATTGTATAAGATTGTTACTAGCTATTGTGCTTGCGGAAGCGCTGGTGCCTTGTACACTTTCAGAAATATCAATAAAAACTTTGGAGTTTCATTTATGAGGTTTTCCTCCTTTTCGAGTGTGATGAATTGTTGAGCATTGGTATAATTCCTTTTACTCATGCTTTGATCTAATTTGCTTCCATATGCTCATGTAGATTTGTTAATGTAGAGTTATCTTGCATTGACATTTGATTTAGAAGTATGCTCTAGGTATAGGATGCTCTAGTTGGTTTTAAATAAATCTCTAGAGTTTCTTATCATTGTTTATTGCTAAATCTATATGGAACTAATTCTTGATTGAAGTTTTGTAGAGGGAACATCTTGTTGGGACTACAGAATCAAGCGTGAGGGGAAGTCTTTGGAGGGACAAACCCACTCTTATACATTCTTAAAGGAACTCTCATTTGTTCTTGGATCCTTCATAGTCTTATCTTACAAAGTGGTTTTGTAGGGATTTTGGCACATAGCTTGTACACAAGCCGAGAACTTCTAAATTTAAATCTCTTTTAAAAAAACATTGTACTTCATTTCTTTCATTTGTTATCTAAAAGCTTGAAGATGGCTAAGAAAAGACGAGAGTTTACTCACTCTTTAGCTTAGCCTTTTGTAGATTATAATTGTACATATACATTTTATCTTGCTGATTTTTCCATTAATACTTAACTTATTTTGCAGCCATTGGTTGGATTGTTTGCTAACTCTTGTGTGGCAGATTTTGAAGAGCAACTTCCCGCAACATTTAAGAAGTGTTTGCAGGACCTTTGGCAAGCGTTGGGGGTTTGATTTCCAAGGATGTCGTGAGCCCTTTTGACTCTTATTTTGGCCAAGTCGAGTTCACTAGAGGGCTGCCCATTTTCCCCTTTAAGTCGGCATTTGGAGGAAACTCACACCTTGTTTCCCTTGCATAAGTTTTGTGAGATCTTGTCACTACTTTCTCAAGAAAGGCGGTTTAGTGTCAAAGTTTCAAGAAATTATTGTGAGGACTCTCCTTGAAGTATAGTTGAGAACTTTGAAGGGCCCTCTTTTCATTGTAATATTAATAAAGGATCTAACTTGCTTGTGGGAGCTTGAGATTTCTCCCATGGTATCCTATCTCCCCATTTAGAGGGAGGCTTCTCTTGGGTGGATTAACATTTGCATGGTTTAAGCTTTCATACTTCATTCACTTACATGCATGCTTTAATTAGGAATTAACACAACCTCACTATCACATTTCATTAAGCTAAAGTTTGTTACAATTTCGTTTGAGCTTTGCATTTTATTTCTCATTGTTGCTTGGAGCTACAAGCTTACACTTTACTTTGAGCTATTCATCCTTTACATGCAAGCATTTTATATTCGTAACAAACTTTGATTTGTTTCCATTTACCTTGGTAAATTGTTTCATGAGCACTTGAATATATGCTTCAATTTTATGCTACATTGTTATCTTGAATATTGGAGCAATTTATTGTCATTGTCTATTTGAAACAAATTTTACTTTCAAGCAAATTACTTGTATCATTTTAATTCATTGATGAAACGCATGCAACACTTGTAAACTAATTTTATTCCTCCAATTGAAGTTATAATTGCAACTTATGTTGAACACTATTTCATTTTCAAGCATTGCAAATCAATCTCTTTGAAGCATTTGCATGTATCATTATTTTAATTTGGGGAATTAACACAATTTGCATTTCATCTAGGCATTTTAGTGTAGGAAGGCTCCAAGTCTCATTAAAATTTTACCTCTAACATAAATTGGTTGAAGAAAACATCTTAGGGATCCTCTATTGACTCTTCACTGTGAGATCCATATCATTGGGCGAGGGTGAGGTCTGAGGATTGAAGAGTTAAATTGTAATCTTGTTGTAGAGTTGATTAATAAAATTAACCAAAAACATTTTCTATTACATTTACTTTCTTTGTCTCTTGATGGTTTGAGTTTTCACATGCAAAGTCTATTCCAAAAGCAAGTATTGTAATCACTTCAAACAAGTGTTTTCTTTTCATGTTTCAAGTCTAATTGCATATTGATGTCTTGGTTTAACACTTCCTTTCTTTTACATTTCCAAGTTAATTACTAATTTTTGGGTTTTGGCAAGATATGTTTCACATGTTTTGATTTATAAAGTTGATTATCTCAAAAGCATTTTGTATCTTACATATCTTGTGCTAACAATTCTTTTTTACATTTTAGGGTTACTTTGTTTTCTCTATTGAGAGCATTGCATTTTACTTTAAGCAAATATATCTTTAAACTGTTGAGCAAATTCCTTATAAGGCACTGGTTTTATGGTTTTTAATCATATTAATGATTGACATTGTTATTTCAAGTTGTTTACTTCATATTTGCCCTTAAATCCTTAAAAGTAATCCATTTTCACTATAACATTCTCCTAGAAACTCACACCTTTTAACTTAATTTTTCATTAGGGATCACCCCCCTTAGCTAACCTAGGAGATAGCTCAAACGGAGAGAGCCAGGATTAGTGTGACAACCCCTTCTCTGAGTTCCTTGCCACCAACCACACCTTGTGGGGTTGAAGGCTTTTCTCACTGACTTGTAGGTAGGTGTAGGCGACAGGGTCAACAGGTAGAAAGCATAAAAAATTTAAGCATATAATAGAAAGTAGACATTTAGAAGATAAAATCATAAATCATTCAAATATCTTATCTAGAAAGTGAGCAATTGTCAACATGAGTCATGTCCAAAATTCAAATAATAATGTTTACAAAATATGCCACATGGCCATCATCAAGAACACATTGAACTAGGAATTGTTGAAGTTTCTAAGTTTACTTTGTTAGAAACCCTTCATGCACTTTATCTTATTTATTCCTACTTGTTATTTTTCCTTAACAAGTTATTTACAATGTAAACACTGAAAATAAACACCAACGCATGCTCAACATATTACAGATCAACAACTAAAAGAAACAAGAACAAACACGCCATATGACACCATTATTTTTTGGACTAATGTCCTCGGAAAAACCCAATGTGGGAAAACCGGTGCAACTACCTGAGGGTTTTCTTATTAAGCAATATTAGAGGACAATCTGTGTGCTGAAACTAGCCTACCCAACAGAGAATTTCCTTGGCAGTAATACCTCTCATTTTTTGACAAATCTACTGGCTGAAACCCTGGATAATCCTTCTGGCAGCTACTCAACACCAATTTGCCCTAGAAACCCTAGCGTTTGCCCAATCGGGATTGCGTCAGCTAGGGCTATCCTAGCACTGGCCCTGCGTCAGCGTATCTTGCCCTGCATCAGCCCTAGGAAGCCCTGCGTCAACTCTCTGAGCCTCTGCGTTAGCTACGTTGGCCTCTCTGGTGCTCTCTGCAACACTTAGCTGGCTTTGCGTGGCTTTGCGTGAGCACTGGCTGCTCCTGCATCTCTATCTCTGGCTGCTCTGCTGCTCTCCTGACACTATCTCTGCCTCTCTATCTCTCTGTATTAAATGCCCCTCAAATGCTCTCTCGATCACTGATTCTATCTCTCTTAGCAAACCCCATTCTAGAGAATAGAATGACTGATCACTCTGGTGTATTCTCTAAGTGATCCTCAAGCCTCCTCTTATACTTTTCCTGTTGACATCTCAATGGTCGAGATTAAGTCCCTAATCAACGGCTAAGATTAGATCTGGCTTGATCCATGTCTTTTGGACCACTCTAACACAAATTCATATTAATACACATTAATATTTTATTTTCTCTAAGTTTAGACTTAGGGACTCCATTAAAAATATTAATTATTTTAATATCTCCTGATCTATTTAAAATATGCCCAAACCCTTTCTGGTATTAGAGATCTCATGTGCCCCAACTACTCCACCAAATTTCGTGGCTAGAGCACATCTGATGCTCTAGCAATACTCCTCGCTGAGTATTACTCTGATCATCCGACATCAGTACCTGTGCTGATGGTAGGCCTTCCTGCCCAACATCCTCTGCGCTGCTGCATCCTGTACTGCTGCCCATGGTTTTTCCACTGCCACTGTTGCATCTATACGACAGCTCCCTTTGCATCCGTGTTGCTGATGGTCCTTTCTCCTAGCACTGCATCCGCACTGCACCTCCTCTCATCATGCTGCATCGTGCTGCCCCCTACTACACTGCAACTTAGTTACTGAGAAGTAACTGATCTCCCAATTTGACCTCCCTGTTGGGCTAGAGACACCCACTAATGCTGAAGCTCCCTCTGCCGCTGACAAGTGCTCCCTCTTTGACCTCTGCGCTGCTGCAACAACTCCCTACATCTCGCACCGTTGCACACCTCTCTGTGCCTTCCTGCACTAATGCAACACTCCTGTGCCTCTCACACTGCTGCAACCTGCTAGCTCTGCGCTGTCTCGAGACTCCTACATTGTAGCTCTCTTTGGCATTCCATTCGCATCCATCTCTACCCACTCAGCCAGTCCTGCTACTCCTTGACGGGGCTCTCGTAGCAAAGTCTAATCTGAGAGGTTGTGTACCTCGAGGATCTTGCCCCTCATTGCCTGTAGTCCTCCTGACTACTGCTCGATGTTTCCCCACTTCCGCTCAAGTGGTGCGTGTGCACTTATAACACAGTCATCGTCTGTCAAAACTTCCTTCTCTGCTCGTGCTGGCACTGCCTTAGTCTCGAAAGACTCTCCCTTCTTCTTCTTCTTTGGACATTGGGTTGCATAATGACCCAGCTCCCCACAATGGAAGCACTTGATCTTGGAGAGATCTTTCTTCTTCCGCTTTCCCTGCTTTCCCTCAGATGCTAGGGCTACATCTTCCTCCTCTTGCTTGACTTTGATCCCCTTGTTGCTGCTACTTGTCTTTGACTGTCGTCTGATCTCTTCCTGACGAAGAGCTGCCCATATCTCGTCTCACAGTGGAAGTGTCCCTCTGCCCAATATACTCTGGACAAATACTTCCCAGTCTTCTGAGACAGCATTCAGGGCTGTCTTCACCATTAGCTCCTGATCCAGTGTCGCCCCTATAACAGTCAACTGATCTCGGATTTCATTTAGTCCTCCGAGGAAGGTGTCAATCGATTATCCCTTCTTCATCTGATACGACCTCATCTGATTCTCGAGCAACATTCTTCTTTGCACAGAAGTATGCTGATACAGCGTGTTGTCGCACGGATTGTCACGACAACGCTCAGACCGGGGGCTGTGACCCTGATCCCCGATCTCTCTGTTTAAGCCTGTCTCCCGTGGCTAAGGGGGGTAGACCCTATGGGACAATAAATTACCAACTGTGGACCAGTTGGGTTGGGAGACACAAGGGGAAATAAGCACTCGATTGATTTTATTAAGTTAATAGACGAGTGCTTTATGGAGCTAATGATTAAATGATTATTTATTAAATGTTGCAGAAGTATAAACCATGTAAAACAATAATTTATCATCAAATAACCCAAACGATGTAAGATTTTCAACAAATGCACAACGCCTTAACAATGATCCAACAATTAAACTTCAAGAAAAATTAAATGCTTTAAATGATCATAAAATTTAAATGCTGACCAGTTACCACTTTCACATAGCTAACTTCAAAATAAACATTAAGTGCGTTTAACTATAGAGAAATGGAACATAGAGACATCAAATATGAAATTTTCTATTTTTTGCCAAGTTTTTTCAAAATATTTTAATTTTTATATATTTTTATTTATATTTTTTAAAAGTTTATTATGATATAAAATTCTAAAACTTAAAATCAACAAAACTAAAATTACAATTTACTAAAACTTAACACCTAATCTATATACAAAAACAAAAATGAAACAATATAAAATCTAATTCTAAATACAACTTAAATTTAAGACCTAGAAAAGAATTTTTTTATGATTTTATTATTTTTTTTGTGATTTTAAAATTCTAAATTTAAAACTAATATAAAACTAAACTAAAATCTAAATGAAAATAGAACCTAATGAATCCTAAATAAAATGTTAAACCAATCAAA
>APFE030213445.1:1143-12834 GCA_000404065.3 Pinus taeda | reverse complement strand
TGTTGAAACAATATCCAGTTGTACTTTTCCGATCTTCTGAACTTCCAGCCCAATCTGTGTTGAACCCACTCAGTCTGATGTCAATTGCCTTGGGTGTACAGTATGTGAAAATTTCTGAACTGAAATTCTACTGCAGCAACTGATTTATTTCACCTACTTATTATTCACAATAAGTTATTTACGAAATCCCTTCAACAAATATTAAAATAAATTCTACTGCAGTTATCACACAATTACCCAGAGAAAAATACATGCACAAAAACCAATCACAACAACACAGTTGTTTTTGGACAATTGTCCTTGGAAAAATCCAATGCAGGAAAACCAGTGCAACAGATGAGGGCTTTATTAATCTTCAGCAACAATTGCTTTTACAAGAAATGATTTTACAGAGAAACTGAAAGAAAACACTTAAGAATTTCTCTTTGAGACTTTTTGACACTTTGGAGACCTTGCTCCCACTCCTGCGTCACCTCTACGTGACTCAGTGTGGCTCTGAGTGACTCTGCGTCCCTCTGCGTCAGCCTGTGTGAGGGCTACATCTCTCCTCTGGACTGCGTCTCTCTTTGTGCTATCTTCCACTGTCCTTGCGTCACCTCTTTCTCTGTCACTGCCTGCTACTGATGCCCTCCTCTTCCTCCACCCTACAACTCTCCCTCTGAAATCGATCTCCTTCTCTTGAGAACCAATTTTCCTTGAGATACTGAGTATCTGCCAATGTATCTCCAAATGATTCTCAAGTCTTCTCTTATACTTTTCCTGTTGATGTATCAACGTCCGAGATTAAGTTGCTAATCAACGACTAAGATTAAAATAGACTTGATCCTCGTCTCATAAAAGCTTCTCACTCTTATCTTTATTAATACCCATTAATATTTTTATTTTCCGAAGTTTAGACTTAGGAACCCATTACAAAATATTAATTATTTTAATAACTCCTCATTCGGGTGGATTTTCTCAAAATGATTTCTGGGTCTTGGTGATCTCATGTGCCTTAGCTTCTCATCCAAATTCTAAGGCTAGATTACATCCGATGTTACAAAAAATCAACACTCCCTCTTAGCGAGGAATGTGTTCTAGGCATGCTTTCACCTAGTAGCATCTCACTAAACTTCAGCATCGATACCTGTGTTTATGCTTGGCCTGCTGCCCCACATCCATCGCACTGTTGCTTCCAGTACTGCTGCCCATGAAACTGCCATTGCCACTGCTACATCTGTACTACAGCTCCCTCTCAACATGCTGCATCATGCTGTCCATAGCATTTCCACTGCTAACTGTTGCACTGCAACTCCCAACACGTAGCAGAAATGGATTCTTTACCATCCCCATCTTCTTTTTGAAATAAACAAATTTTGTTCTTCTTAAAGCCTTGGTGAGGATGTTTGCCACCTGTTCTCTTGTGGGAGTGTACCTCAACTGTACTGCTCCTCGTTCGACACCGTCTCTGGGAAAATGACACCTGATATCAATGTGCTTCGACTGATCATGAAATAGTGGATTCAAAGAGAGCTTGATGCAACTCTGATTATCACACAAGATCTTGGTCGCTTCCATCCTTCCCCTGAATAGATCCACAAGCAATTTCCTAAGCCATATGGCTTCGCACGAAGTTGTGCTAGCTGCCATATATTCGGCTTCAGCTGAGCTCAGAGCCACGGATTTCTGTTTCCTACTACACCAGGAGGTCATTCCTGATCCAATGTTGAAACAATATCCAGTTGTACTTTTCCGATCTTCTGAACTTCCAGCCCAATCTGTGTCAGTGAACCCAATCAACTCGATGTCATTGTCCTGGGTGTACAATAGTCCATGCTCGACTGTTCCTTGTATATACTTGAGAACATGTTTGGCTATTGCCCAGTGCACCCTCTTAGGTTCCACCATGAACTGACTGAGGGTGTTGACAACCTAACAAATGTCTGGCCTGGTATTGACCAGATAAATCAGGGACCCTATAAGCTGCCTTTACAAGGTGGGATCAACGTCTTTATCTTTTGATGCATCAATCTTCTTCCAGTTGGTGATCATTGGAGTAGCCATAGGTCTACAGTCCTGCATCCTGAATCTCCTCAAGATTTCTGTAGCATATCTCCCTGTTGATGCCTCTAAAATTGCTGCATCAACATCGGGGGAAACCACCCGGTTCGGACCTTAGTGCAACTCATTTTCTGTTTGGTGTGGTGGCTCCAACTAGATGTAATGGGACCAGTTTCGCAGTGATATATGAGTTGATGGATGATTGTTTTGTAACGTATAACGGGGGTGATAAGTGCATTCCTCTATAGTGCAAAAATATACAAAGATAACTAATCTATCCTGGGTGTTCTTCTAACAACGCGATTCTTGATTGTTTCTACTAACAAATAACCATAAAGATGACTTATTCATAAAATAGAAATATGTATTCATATGATGATTACTTTGTTTAAGTAATTAAACAAAGTAATAATAAAAACATTATTGCATTGATCATAATATATCACTGACATATATATTTCAAAAGATAACAATACTGAAACATTCAAAAGTGATAAGTTAAAGAATTGTTTTTAAAAAACATATATACATATCAATAATAGCAAAGTTGATAAATGCTTATTCACATACAAAAATAATACAAAAGCAAAGATAATAGTACCATATGCATTTAGATTGTCCCGATGTAAACAACATTCAAATTCTGCTTTCTAATCTGGGAATGCTTTCAAAAGACGCAATAGTGCAAATCTCATAAGAGCCTCTTTGTCAAAATGCAGAACTCTGGTCTAATCGTTTATAAAAAATATATATCAGAAGTACAGTAGTGCAACTTCCGAGTTAAGTCTTAATACAAAATTGCAGACCCTTTCTAAAAACATGAAAGGGTCTTTAAATACTAATAATGAAAACAAACTATGAATGAAAATCGCTATGCGTTGGTATAACTAAAGACACATAAATCTGGGATTTACCCTAAAAATAGCAGTATTGTGGCGGTCAAATGGATTCATTGTATCAACTTTTTTCTCCTGTGATTGTAGTTGACAAATGGCGAGCATACGTTGGATTTCTGGTGGCTAACTCATCCTAAAGTGTAGCTGAGCTGTATAGGTGGCATCAGAGAGTTTGGAGACCATGTAGTTGATTGCATCCGAGAGACACTTCATTGCCATCCGCTGACTGTGTGGTTTGACAAGGAAAAACCAGAATGTTTCCCATGTTAAGCTTTGGATTTCTCTGATTAATTTTCCCTTTGTGTCAGCTCTTGTTTCCAATGTTGTTCCAACAATTTTACCTTTGGGAGTTTACCTGGAGAACAGTCTGTAATTAAATTAGACACATGCAAACTGTTGTTTATCAATTCAACTAGATTATTTGTTGCGACTCTGCATCTGGACGTGGCTCTTTTAGCTTTCATTAATTGAGACTCCCATCCGGAAAACAAGATTTCCTTATGCGATTCTTGTATCCTTGGCAGATTGACAACTTTCTCTTCTTTTGAATCTTGCCATGATAGAAAATTGTTTAATTTTTCATCTGCCTTATCTAATTCAAGCCTAGCATCCACTGATTTTTCAATCATAGATGCAGAGATATCACATAAAGAGGCGGCCAATGATATATTATGACATAGAATATCTAATTGTCGGGACAAAGCTTGGTTATTTCCAGGGCTTCTACTCTGAATTCATTTACGTGTGGATATCCTTTGAACTGTTCTATCTGATCTTTCATTTGTGCGATTTTCTCTTCATTTGATTTCTTCTCTTGCTCACTCAACAGCTGTAGTCTGCTCAACTCTTGAGACAACTCTTGTTGTTTATGGAGGGTTTGTTCATCAATCCTCTGCTTTTCCAGTTTTAACTGCTCTTTTAATTGTTCATTTTGTTGCCTCTGTTCCATCAACTACCGTTCAAGCTGATCTATCTGTTGTTGCTGTCCTGCCGATTGTGCCTCTAGTTGGATGATTGCCTGGTCTTTTTCCCTCATCAGGTGGCTAACCTCTGAGGCCTTATCCATTGTCGCTACTGTATAAGCTCCCGCATACTGTGATAGTTTTGTTAAATCTTCGGAGGGATTGACCTTTGCTTTCCATACCACGTTCATCATCTCTGCCTGAGGAGTCAAAAGAGGACTTTGATCAATTTTCCTCTTCTTCCTCTGTCTTTTGACTATAGCCCTATGCTTTGGACTGTAGAAGACATCAAGTGGTGGTATTTCTTCAATTTGCAGTACAATCTCCTCAGTGGGATTTTCAGGAATAATTTCTATGTCTTACTGAAACTTGGGTGGGCCGCTTGTTCCTACAATCGGAACTGTGTTGACTTTGGTTTTTGCACTGTAGCCACTTCTGGTGTAGTGAACCCTTGGGTTTTATCGGGATTACTGATGATTGAATCAAACTGTCCCCATTCCTTGATTAACTTGGGATCAATATTAATATCTGTATCAAGGGGTTCATTAGTTCTTACCTGCTTCTGCTCCCTCTCTGGTGTCTTCTTCTTCTCAGGAATTTTTTCAATTTTGGGAGTCTTCTCAGTAATTTTCTCCTCATTGTGGCCTTGAGGTTGTACCATAGAGGTTGTATTCAATAAGTCTAGAGGTAGGGTTTCCAATCTCTGTGCCCTGATCTTATAGAATTCCTCTAGTCCTTTTGCTCCCAATTTGATTTTGGCCAAATGTTTGACTTGAGAAAATACTTCTGCAGAAACAACAAATAATCGTAGCTATCCTTCTCATGATCAAATTTGGCGATTTTGGCCTGAGCAATAACATTGTAGGCAACCGATCTAGGATCGTATTGCCTGTTTGGGATAGTTGCGAGCTTTAATAGCTTTATTTTCTTGGCTTCCTTCTCTGCATGTTTGAAATCATGCAGGGTAAAAGCGCCGCATCGAAGGGGAAATGCCGGTCACATGTGCTTTTTAAAATCCCTAAGAGTCCTTGACATCCTTTCAATTGTTATTTGATGTGCTAATTCTCTGGCCAACAGTTTATTAGGGATATACAGGGGAAAGACATGTGGGTTGGCACAGCTGCTGAAAAGTATTATATAGGTGAATCTCTCTTCCCCAAACTATCTACGAATTGCAGTTAGGTCGATTGATGCTTCCTCGGATAACCTAGGAGTAGGCTTATTGAATATGGCATAATACATGGGAAGGATAAAACCATGACAAATTTTATATAGGTGGTTCTTGTAATGGGCTTTCCACAGTTCCTTATGATAGAAGTGAATGGGGTTAGGGTCCCGTGGAGTCCATTTCCATCCTAGAATGGGATATTCGGAATTGAAACAGATAGTGTCCATAATATACGCGCTCATGTAAAATGGGGGTATCACCCGAGTAGACACAACCTTGCTTTTTCTATAGTCAAGTATTTGGTTGGCCAATTTATCAGACAAGATGGTTGCCCAATCCATGATAAAGCCATTAATTGCAGCCTCCATTAATGGTACCATCTCTATAGAAAACTAAGAAACTTAGCGGAATCATGGACTCCAAAGAGTCTGCACATCATTGCACCAACATAAAAATAAGGAGAGGCCAATGAATCTATGGAGTACATACCCGGTGTTTCATGCTTGTGCTTGGTTGGAAAATGCCTCCATTGTTTGATAGGATCAGATTCGATGTCGTTTTCCTTGGCCAAAGCCTCCAAAAACACTTTGTTATAATGCTTCTCTGGTCTAGGCAAATGGTACATTTGTCTAATATCTTCTGCTCTAAATGATCCAAACATTCTTCCATCAACTGTGAAGAAAGTTCTGCCTGTGGTTGCGATGCTCTCAATAACCCACTTGACCACGTCATTATAGGGTAAAACCTTGGCGCGAGCTGCTATTCTATGAAAATATGAGCAGGCCAATTCCTTAAAAGTATTCTTTGATTTACTCGTGCCATCTGCTATTGCTTCTACCTCAAGTTCTTCAGGATCCTCTGCTTCCAGCAAATTGTAGATACTCTCCCATGAAGCTTTGCCTAGACTGAGGCAAGTAGTATCGTATATCAAAACCTTCTTCACTGGTTCTTCTTTGGTTACAACAGGAGCCTTTGGTTTCTTCACTTTCTTCGTCATTTTCTCTGGATTCATCAACCTAGAGTTGCTCTACACAAACAATGAAAGAACGTAACAGTGAAATAAACCAGTTTAAAGCCAATGCAGAATGAAAAGAGTTATGGTAATTCAAGCATGATAATTGCAATGTAATCAAGTATTACCACGGATGAGATCTTCGAAGGACTCAACCTTAACTGCTAAATTAATGACCTCCATAACTACCAATCGTGATAAATAAATGTAATAATTATACGTCGCATCACACATATGCGTGACGATCCTTTTAAAACGAATCTTTTGGTTTTCCCGATCAACGATCAATGATAAATCTCATATCGCAGATCGGGAGGTTTACTGGTCAAGCTTAGTGTTTTCCATTGGTAGCCCCGATTGCGATAAAGATAAGTAGTATAATAAGGTGGAAGGATAATCAACGGATCTATTGCTTTTCCGTTTATTATTGATTTAAAATTTAAACCCCGCCAATATACGTTTAACAATAAATATATCGCATAGCGCACTTTCCTTTATAAGATCGCATCGGCGATTTACAAAGGGTTTGGTTATGTGTCTCGTGGTATCTGCGATGGCCGATTGCGATTGCATTATTGCATCGGAGGTTTGGCATAGACCCTTAGGATGCTTTGTTGGTGAGTTTGCGATTTGCGATCTCCGATTGCATTATCACATCGAAGATTTGCTTATGATAGCTTCTCAAAAAGATATGACATATAATATTACATTTGTTTCAACAAAAGATTTTGGATATTATTTCTATCGGATCAGACCTTTTGATAAGGAGTTCCATATGCTATGTGATTAAATCCAACCATGCGATTATTGTTGAATTATTGAATTTAACTAAGTCTAAAAAAGGGAACCCATTTCTAATTAAAGTTTTGAATAAAAATTTTGAAATGGGGGGTTGTTGTACAACACAACACTCCCTTGTCCAAGGAAGATCTCACCCTTTTGCTGCCAAACTTCCAACCCCAGGAAATAATGCGTTTGTCCCAAATCCTTCATGTCAAATTCTGTGGCTAGGTTCTTCTTGCAGTCTTTGATGAGCTTGGATGATCTTGTCAAGAAAATATCATACACATATAACACTAGGATTAGAGGCTCATTCTCTACGACAAGGTAGTAGAGATTAGGGTCTGCCTCATTTTTGACGAACCCCATCTTCTGCAAGTAGCCATCAATTTGACGGTACCATGCCCTAGGTTCCTGTTTAAGCCCATACAAGGCTTTCTTTAATATGCATACATGGGATTTCTTCTCATGTGTCTCAAAACCCTCTGGCTGTTCAACATATACTTCCTCTTCTACTACCCCGTTCAGGAATGTCGTCTTGACATCCATTTGATGAATCTTCCACCCCATCTGGGCTGTAAGACATATCACGGTTCTAATAGAAGTATACCTGGCTACTGGGGTGAAGGTTTCTTCGTAGTCTATCCCTTCCTTCTGAGCATACCCCTTAGCCAGAAACCTGGCTTTGTATTTCTCCACACTAACGTCTGCAACGTATTTGACCTTGTAGATCCATCTTGAACCTACCAATAACCTGTCCTGAGGCCTATGTACCACTTCCCAGACATCATTGACCATTATAGAGCTGTATTCCTCCGCCATAGCATCTACTCATACTGGATGTTGAATGACCTCCAGAAAATCTAGAAGGTTCCCCAACCTGAGCTACTAAGGCCTGGTATCTGTGTGGCTGCTTTCGCTCCCTTTTATTATTCTTAGGTGCGCCAATGTAGTCCTCTGTATCATGTAGAATCTGTCAGAGTTACCAACTCGTTCTTCCACTAGTAGTAGGTACATCTATCAGCTCTTCCTCTTCCTGATATTCCTCCTATTTTGAAGCTTTGTCTTTAGGAGAATTTCTGCTGGTCAAAGTGGTTGGACCAACGGCTCGTCTTTCGATTGCTCCTTGGAAGGCATTTCTTGGGATTTCCTGAAAGCTCTGTCCTCCATGAACTTTACATCCAGCCGAACTACTACCTTCCTACTTCCTGGAAGATAGACTCTGTATGCCTTAGCATTCTCGCTATATCCCACAAGATATCCTTTCTCAATAATTTGATCTAGTTTATTTCTCTTTTCTTTGGGTATACAACAATACGCTAAACTCCCAAATATCCTGAAATGACTGACTTTAGGTGTCTTCCCAGTGAAGACCTTTTCCGAAGTGATTTTGTCCAATGCCCTATGTGGAGTCCTGTTTTGGACATAAACTTTCGTGCTGCATGCTTCTGCCCACAAAAATTTAGGCATATCCTGATCATACAACATTGCCCTAGCTGCTTCCACAATAGTCCTGTTTTTCCTTTCTGCTACTCCATTTTGCTTCGGATTGTAGGGAGCTGTCCACTCTCTTCTGATGCCTACTTTAGTGCAAAAATCGGTGAAGTCCTTGTCAACATACTCTCCACCATTGTTTGACCGCAACACTTTTATCTTCTTTCCGGTCAGATTCTCCACTAAAGCCTTGAACTCTTTGAATCGACCAAAAACCTCATCCTTGGTTTTCAGAAAGTAGATCCAAGTCTTCTTGGAATGGTCATCGATGAAGGTGACGAAGTATTCAGCACCACTAAGAGCTTTTGTGGACATCGGTCTGCAGATGTTTGAGTGTATCAATCCTAGCACACCCTTAGCCCTATTGTTACTTCTGGAAAACGCTGCTTTGGCATACTTGCAAAGAGCACACCCTATGCATACATCATCTCATTCGGTACTTAGTTCTGGAACTCCTGATACTGTTTTCCTGAGAATACTTAGAGCCCCATGGTGTAAGCGTCCCATCCTCCTGTGCCATAGTTCATTCAAATCTTTGTCTCCATTGCTGCCTATTAGTGCCATTGGTGATTCTAGTTGTAACCTATACAACCAGTTACTTCTGATTCCAATCTGGGCCTTCTTTTTCCAACTTGGGTGTTTGACATATACTTTCTCCTTAATGAAGAAAACGTCATAGCCCTTGTTTTGAAGTTCAGATATGGGGAGTAAGTTCATCCTCAATCCTGGCACATGCATCACATTCGCTGCTCAAAGCCGCTCTTCTGCTTCGGTTTGAAAGAGTACAGTACCTCTTCCTACTGGGGTACACTTTGCTTTATTTTCCATGGTGATCTGAAAATTCATCTTTTCTTCCTGATAATCTGAAAAACATTCTTGAATACCTGTCATATGCTAGGAAGCTCCATTGTTTATATACCAAATCTCAGAGGAGGTAGAGCTTGCTAAGCAAGCGACTTCTTTTTCCAATCTGGAAGCTAACATAGAATAATAGTAATTCATGTCCCTTGTGCAATCTTCTGGAAATCTGCGCCAGTCCCCTTGAGTGGATGTCTTTGCATCATGCTCTTGACCAATAGTCGATTTTCCTCTTCTAATGCCGGATCTCTGCTCTAATACCATGTGAAAATTTCTAAACTGAAATTCTACTACAACAACTGATTTATTTCACCTACTTATTATTCACAATAAGTTATTTACGAAATCCCTTCAACAAATATTAAAGTAAATTCTACTGCAGTGATCACACAATTACCTAGAGAAAAATACATGCACAAAAGCCAATCACATCAACGCAGTTGTTTTTAGACAATTGTCCCCGTAAAAACCCAATGCGGGAAAACCGATGCAGTAGATGAGGCCTTTATGAATCTTCAACAACAATTGATTTTACAAAGAATGATTTTATAGAGAAATAGAAAGAAAACACCTGAGGCTTTCCCTTTGAGACTTTTTGACACTTTGGAGACACCGCTCCCACTCCTGCGTCAGCTCTGCGTGACTCTACGTGACTGAGTGTGGCTCTGAGTGGCTCTGTGTCCCTCTGCATCAGCCTACTTGAGGGCTACGTCCCTCTCTAGACTGCGTCTCTCTCTGCGCTATCTCCCACTGTCCTTGTGTCACCTCTTCCTTCGTCACTGCCTGCGATTGATGCCCTCCTCTTCCTCCACCCTGCAACTCTCCCTTTGAAATCGATCTCCTTCTTTTGAGAATCGATTTTCCTTGAGATATTGAGTATCTGCCGGTGTCTCTCCAAATGATCCTCAAGTCATCTCATATACTTTTCCCATTGATGTATCAACCAGTGATGATAATATCGTCGAAATATCGGCGATATTTGTAAATATCGCGCTATTTCAGGCTAGCCGATATATCGGCAGGGAAAAATCGCGATATTTTGTGGGTTATAAAATCGCGCGCTAAATCCGATAAATCGGCGATAAATCTGCAAATATCGCGATATTTAGGAAATTATCGCGGGGAGGTTGTGCTATATATGCGATTTCGTTTTTTTGTTTGTTTTTCATTTCAGTTTTTAGCTATTTCGCTGCCGAGGGTTTCGTTTACAGTAAAGACCATAATCACGATTTCGTTTACCACGACTCTGCCGAGGGTTTCGTTTACCTGCGGATGCCCACGCCACGACTCTTCCGGTGCCCGACTCCAACTCTCCAGCAATTATCTGGATTCTGCAGTCACCAGTGTGCACAGCTCCCACGGGTTCAAACGGCATTTCGGTTTCCAATTCCCGTCATATTTTTGGTCGTTAAGAACTTAAGACTCTACATAATCCATGCCATGACTTTTTTAGCGATTGTAAAAATTTTCACAAGCTTTTAAACTCAGCGAGTCAGCCTCATCAACCTGCTAATATCAGCCTCATCCCTTTTAATTTTTAAACTCATTTCAAAGCTAGATGGGCGGGACACCGACAGACTACAACAAGAACGAAGCCCTGGTGGATAGCTTAATGGCTTGACGATAACCAGTGGACCGATGCCCTGTTCACAAGTGTTAAACTGGCAATTTAAATTTTAAAATATGTCTCTAGATCTAGGTCTGCTTTGTTCTATATCTGGTATGCTTGAGAAAAAAGAATGAAGAAAGCTGTTCTATATAGCTGTTATTGCAGATTATGTGTTCTTTTATTTCACTTGAGAAAGTTATTTTGGCTGGACCAGCTTACTACCAGAGGTCTTAGTTGTAATGTAGCTTTTAGGTAACAGAAGACGCTATAAAAACTCATGTCCAATTCCTTTTTATTATGCTGTTACATTATTATTACATAACTGTTTGTGCAGTATTTTGCCCTACAGAATAATCGATATTCCACGTTTTTTGCTTACTGCTATTGCCTTTCCTGTGTTAAGCAATTGGGACGTGCAAAAATTTCTGTTTCTGAGTCAGGGATGCCAGAACTCTTTTTGGATCAAGGCTTTATGTAATATTTAGCTCTCTTTCAATATTTTAAAATTTTGCCCCAACATCACTAGAAAGTTAGAAACCACAGTAGGAAGCTGAACCAGGTATTTGTAATTTTGTAAGTTGTAACTTGTAACATTGTATGTAAAAGCAAAAGTTTTTATTTACAATAGGCCTAAATGATAAATGTCTATAATTCAGTTTAGCATCCTTTCTTTATTTAAGGAACAATTTGATATTAGTAGAAGGCTTATGGTTTGCATTGTAATTAAATTATTAATTGACTTATGCATTCTTTGTTATTAACTTATTTGAATTTTGTAATTTAGTATTACAGTTAATTATTATTTATTAAGTTACTAATTCCAATTTTTTTTTGGTGCTATTGGTTTCCTTTTGAGTTAGCCCACTACAAAT